>JANVCF010048561.1:0-13372 GCA_025388745.1 Hydrozoanthus gracilis
TATAAATATATCTATTATCATTATTATTATTATTATTTTATTATCATTATTCTCATCATTATCATTATCATTATATATTATCATCATCGTTATTTTGTTTTTATGGCCTAATGTATTTTGATTACGCCCGCAGCGAGTTAATTTGGTTTGTATATGCTGTTGTTTCATCCTCTCTATTAATTACTGCTTGCTGCCTTTTCTTGTAATAGCGTGACAATCAATTAATTACTTTATTATATTGTTAGCACAAAGGGAGTCAAATTACTTTTCTATTACACAATGTATGTTTTGCTTTTCCTCGTTCAGATAAACCAACACAAGCCACGTGTCGCCTTCATTGGCCGATGACCTCTCTTATTCGTCTCGCTAAAGGATGTGCTTTTATGAAACTTTTATGTTTACGCGCCTTGATGTCTTGTGGCTTCATCGAATGCAATTTTATCACCATATATGTAGCCATGACTAATTCCATAATGGTTCTAGCTTGTCATACTTATCGCAGGTGCTAATGGCTTGCAGTGCCAGCAAATAAATCCTGATAAATTGTTGATTTTTTAATTTAGCGAATTTGTCCTGTTTCCGGTCGTTTTTTGCTAACTCAATGCTGATGAGCTTTAATTCGAGTTAGCACTTCTCCCTTCATTTTCTTTTGCGAGGAAATAATCCGGTTAAACTAGGTTAAGAGGCTTTCTTGACCTCACAGCTCAATGATATGACACATTTTTTTCACCTTTTGCCAGCTTATCTTATTTTGAATCTCATCCACATATCTGACTTGAATCAGTTTCTAAATTTAAATAAAAACACTTACTGACTGCAGTTGCCGGTACAATTGCGTCTGATTTTTCCTCTCTCTAAGCACGAAACATTTTCAGCCCAGTAGAAGGCGGCGGCATCACTCCATGTGTCTATCAGTATTTGACCTGAGGGGGATTCAATACGACTTCTCGGTATTCGGGCGTGATGTAATGTATGCTTGAAAGAGGCAGTCTTCAACACCTTGTGCTTTTAGCAAATTAATTTGGTTTGAGGTGGGGGGTTGGTCTTGCGGGCGCCAAGATACGAAGTAATCCTGTTCGCAGCATCCTGGCAAGCTTTTCGTTTCGCTCGCTCCAAGCCCGCACTGTGACGTATCATTCCACCACCACATGCTGACAAACGCTACCGAGAAAGCCTCAGTTTTTTGTATTCACTTCTCGCAGTCGTTTTTATCTTGGTCGTTGGAGTTGGAAGTTAATCGTCAATGTGTCTGAATTGAAGAGAGGGCAACGTTTTGCAATGAATAGAAAATTGTATTTGTGTGCGGTGGCCTTTGTTCTGCTATTGACTTGCCTGACACTGTGGAAGGAGTTTGGCCGAAGATATGAGTATATCGGATCGTTTCGCCAGGATGGGTTAGGTAAGTTATCTTTATTATTCCATTTAACCGTCGCTCCAACTAACACGGAACATTGGTGGCCGTTTCGTCTGTTGTCTGTTCAGGTTTTATGTTGACATGACGGTAACGTTTCGATTTGTTGATCAATATGAGCAAATCGTCTCAAGTTTCAAACTAGAACAACCATAGTACAAGCGTCAAAATATGTGTTACAGGTTATGTGGAATTTGTAAGATTCGGTTGTAGTTATTATATTTATCTAACTAATAAGGTTTAACAGCAAAATCGAACTGTGCAATACTTAAACTTTCATACGAGATCTCAAGAGACGCTTTAGTTTTATCACGCTGTTCCCACGATAAAAAATTGATATCGTGTAATTTATGCAATTTGTTTTACTTGCAAAGTACAAACCAGCAACTTTAGTCTTCCTTCGTAAGTATCTGCTTTGCAAAGTGTTTTTTTTTTTCATTCTTCAAGGTTTTTAGATCCGATTTTTATACATTATTTTGAACTAAAACAATCGTAGTGCCCGGAATTGAACTCGTGTAGTTATGTCGCTCAGTTTGAGCAACGAGTTTATGGTGTTTCCATCCTTAACTGACTTAATTAAACGATTCAATCAGAACAGTAAACATAGAGTAACGACCACTGCATATTTCATTTGGGACACTAAACAATTGCGTGCTAGATTTGACAAAATCGAGCAACGATTACTTACAACTGTGAAAGAAATTTGAGACTTATATTAATCGACTTAAGCCAGGTTGAAGGTCATCCGATGTAATCACACAGCACAGAAATACGTTTCCTGTCGCAGCTCTGTTGCTCACTCTCAATATTGTTTCGTTATTGTCATACAACGTTTAGTAAAGAATAGTTGTCTGTTTTCTCAAGTGCTTTGAGCTGGTAAACTTTTCATTTATCAAATGAGTCTTCTAACTCGAGCACCTGCAATACAATTATTTATATGCAGTTTTTGTCGAGAGTCAGTCTGTCAGTCTTCGATCAGTTGCATAGGAAGTGAGAACGATCCTTCATACAAACTCAGTGCAATATTGGTTACAAACTGAAAAGCGACGGCTGAAAGTCTACTTCATTTCTGAAACAAAGAGAAACTTTCATTTTCTCCGCCAGGATCGATCCTTCGATCCATGTTTTAGAAAGCATCCGGCACTTTTTTGCTATCAGGCCAACCACCATTACTGGCGCTCCGACCAACAAACACTCCGGCAGTAGATCTGTTTGATTATCAATACAATGCTGTTTGAAACATTTATGCGTTTCATTTCCTTTCGCTGTGACTTGAAGCTCACAATTTTGCTTGTTGTTTTGTTAATTGTTTACTACTATGGCCAGAATGACGCGAATATTTTTTTCAAAAACGTGATTAGGGAACCCTTCACAATGAGAATGGGCGAAGTTTGGGTGGAAAGATAGGACTTAAAATTGTATTTTCAACCCCAACAGTTGTCAAACTTTTAGTGGATAAAAACATTTGAGACACAAAAACTTACACCAGTCAGTGAGTGCGACATTCCTTTAACTTTAATTAGTCGATTATTCATAACTTAGCGAATTACACCTCCTGCTTAGCTCTTAAAAACGGGTCACAGGCGTGCAGGCGTATGGGACACCGAATATCATACTCAAGTTTTTGTTTTTCTATTTAATCATTGCCTGTCATGTTTGTTTGGAGTAACTCGCGCGCCGCTGCCCTAAGATTTTAAATCTGGCATATGGATGTAGTCGGCTGTAATATATCAACAAACCAATATTTTTAGATATTCACGACATTTTTCTATTCGCCTAATAATGTCCGAACAAACAAAAAAATAACTTGGTTAGAATTCCAGTAAGAGTCATCATGTATATCACCAAAACATCTTTCCAACGCGTTACTATCTCCTGATTTCCTTCGTTTTAGAAGAATGTGTTCCGCTCTGTTGCAGCAAAAGAGGGAACAATTTTCCTTTGATAAATCGAAACAACCTCCCCTAGCTCTGAATCTCAATAAAGTCGAACATATTGGCTGTGTCATGGTTTTGCATCTGAGCGTGACTGAATCAAACGTGGCTTAATTGTATTTATGAGAATTACTGTTTCGGTTTTTAGTCTTTTAATACTGAAAATCGACTTAGGAAAACATTCGGACGCGAATCGCAGGAACCGTAAGTTACAGCAATTATTAAACACAACTGTGAGCTCCGGAAAGAGCGAAAACTAGAGCAGGATGTTAATAAAAAGATATTTTTTTGTTTGATTGTTTGCCCGGGCTTAAATTTGCCACTAGCAATATCACTCGAATTGCTTTGTCTATCCTGCTACCTTCCAACGTAAAAATCATCGCTGAATATTCAATACGCTTTCAATTCACACTCTATCACTTTTTACATCGTTTTTCGCATTTCGAACAATTTCTTCAATCTCACTGCTCTGTTCATTGTGTGTTATCTATAAACATTGCTGTTTGTTTAAGCAATTACTGCCCCACGAACAATATCACTCGCGACATTTATTGTTTTACGTGATCATGAAACCAACGTGAAGAATCTCTATTATACTCGATGAAAAGAGATTCCTGGTGGCAAATTTTAGTTTAGTTTCGCAAGTCGACGGCGTTTTTTAAACTTGCTAAATTTTAGATGTCTTTCTTTAATTTATACCAAACTGTAATGAATGCTTGTTACAACACGCGTTTGTTTTAGATTAATTAATTACCAAAGTAAACTTATTAAGTCGATAACATAAACACAGCTGTTTTCTATTTTTGATATTGAAATTCTAAAAACTTTGTCATGAAGTAAGTTTATGCTTCGGTGTTTTTTATTTCCAAGATTCCTTGATTGTGTCTGTCTATGACCGTGATGTGTTTGACGTTTTACCAAACGTTTCACACACCGTAACGAAGATTTTCTTTGTTATAACTTGCTTTTTTATGTGTTATCTAAAATCATACGCTAAGGGCAAAATATCTTATCACATCAAATATTCATAATATGCGCTATTTATTCTTTGAACAGTGCTGCAAATTACCTGCAGTACGGATTAATGCGCTTTACTTGTGCATATGTCGTTTTTATGAAGGCCAGCTTACTGCATTTATTCTCTTGTTCGTTGAATTTCCGTTGAAAAGTTGACTGAATAATTTTCGGGAAAACAGTTGTCCTCTAATGGCTCTATAAGATACGCAGACGAGCACACATTGATGGAAGTTAATTTTGTAAAATCAGTTTCATTTGAACGGTGTATAATGGTCAATGTTTCTAGGTGTCGCGATCTAGAATTTTGTTCTATTTATTGATCTGGGAAAGGGTCTGTGCCGTCAAACGAACGCTGTTCATTCCAATTTTTGAACCAGTTGTTGAAGCCCAGGGAAGTGATCATTCATTTTGCTTGTCTTGAAGAGTAGAAATGATTGGTGTTATTCGTTCTAACTTTTGAACCAGTTGTTGAACCCTATAAAGTGACCATTCATTTTGCTTGTCTTGAAGAGTATAAATGATTAGTGTTATTCGTTCTAACTTTTAAACCAGTTGATGAAACCCTATAAAGTGACCATTCATTTTGCTTGTCTTGAAGAGTAGAAATGATTGGTGTTATCCATTCTAACTTTTGAACCAATTGTTGAAACCCTATAAAGTGGCCGTTTGTTTTGCTTGTCTCGAATCGAAGAGTAGGAATGATTGATGTTATTCATTCTATTGAATCGAACAATAGGAATGATTGATGTTATTCATTCTAACTTTACTTTGCTCACTCATTTTGCTTGCACCTCGGTATACTGGTGGAGTTGCCTCCTCTTAATCCCCCAGTCCCACCTCCATCCCCATCTATACACGCACACACAAATATCACGAACAGTGCGTTAAACAACCTGAGAATGAGCATCTTTGAGCGTTTGTGAAACGAAAGGTGTCTTTGAAATACTATTGTCAAAATCACGCTTTCGCAATCAGTTTTTTGATATACTTGCCACGTGCTCTGATACTATATTGCTTGTCAGCTATATTTTGTAAAACAAAACATTTTCACGTGTTCAGAATATCATCGGATAAAACTGAAAGTTTTCGTACCGGATGACGGCCACAGCACGTGTAATGTTTTTTCAAGCGGACCCGCCTCTTACGAGCTGAAAGTCACTCATGCAGCTAAAAAACAAGTCAATCCCCTCTGTTGGGTACGTGATAAGGGAAAAACAAGCCTTTATTCATTTAACGCATGTCTTTCGAACTCTCTGCTTGTTTAACCGTTCAAATTCGATTTCAGCACTTTTAGTTCGAAAACAGGTATTTAGAATTTAATGGGGGAAGGGAATATAAAGTCTGTATGATAATTTTGTCCGACTCAGCGCATACGGACCAATTTGAAAAATCCTTAGTGCCTGGGGTAACTTTCATATGATACTGATGTAATAACGAACAGATGTTGAGTTCTTTTTGTTACCATTAAGAAAGCGAAGGTGCTTTGACGGATTCGTTCTGTTTCCGCTTTCAAAACTCAAAAGTTTCAGTCCTGTTGTTTATTTTTGATGTTCAACAGACATGTTCGCAACGACAACTTGCCAAACTATTTTGATGAAGCTTGATATTGACGTTTTATGAAGCTCGCAAACAAATAGGAAATGAAAGGGTATACATTAGGCGCAGTTTTGTCCCTCGGCAAATAATTGGAGAGCTTTCGGAGTGTTTCGGTTTTAGCTCCGTGCGGGAGATCTGATTGTGTCATTTATCGCTTTGCTGGATTCCTCGTTTGTCGGCAAAGCGGCACATACGGGCAGGAGATGTTCATAACTGCCGGGCATTGTAATGCTCTCATGCACACAAATTAACAAAGATTGGAAGAACTAAAGAAAGGTTAATCTAAAAGGGCTACTGAAAATATTAAACAACCTTAGAATTACGAGAGAAGTAAGTTTTTGCATTCCGTCGAGAAAATGAAAATTCGAAAGCTCACGAGCCATCGCTTTTTCCTTGTCATGTGTTAACCGACTTCAGTAATTTTCTCTACGGTTCAAAAAGAAAGAGACTGGAAGTTCGCAAGTACGATATTCTAACAACTTTAGATAAGCCAGTATGTGCCGTACACTTGTTCGTGACTTTATAATAGATATTAAGCGTGCCTACTTTCGAGTGATACGCTCCTTTTTTTTATAAGAGTATTGTTTTTCGGACTGATCGAGGCTAGGTATACTTATTTTTGGGCGATTACAGGCTGAAAATATTCTTACGGATGTTCTTATAGTTTCGGGAATATCGTTGACTTGGAGTTTCCGGTTTTTTTTAAATGACTGTGGCAATGGGTTAGTAATAAATCGGTGGCGTTTGATAGTCCGAACCAAACTACACCATACTGTTTGGATACAGACTTTTTAAACTCATTGACACCAGGGATGTCAAATTGTCGCAGAAAAAGACGAACCGATCACCGTTCTGTACAAGATTTCAGCCTAAGCATTATTCTTAAAATATTCTTAAAATGTGGCCAATTTCAACCTCAATATTTTTATTATGTGGACGTTAGGAGAACGCAACCCTAATGTTGGGCTGCCTTTGGTGTTTGTATGCGTGAAGATTCTCGATTTTGGGGGGGTTTGTACCAAATCTGCGCCATTTTGATTAAATAATCAATTTTGCCAATAAACTGGATAAACGAGATTTTTACTGGGCAAACAAGATTCTCAACCCTCGTGGTGATAAAGTTTGATGCATGCCTTGGAGTCGGTACAGTGGAGCTAAATTTTGTTCTTGTGGAGCTGATTTTTGTTCGGCAAGTGCCATTAATTCTTTCTTCAACTTAGCACTAATGCGATGTTTTTAAATGGATCATGGATACAATTTTTCAAAGCCTCATCAGAGAAGTGCGTACTACTTCAGGAGCTTGCAGAAAACTTGACGTGCAAGAACGGCTTGCACTGTCCATGTCCATCGAATCCGTTTTCTTCATCCATTTGACTGCACAAAATACCGCTTGGTTGAACAATCCAGATGAGCTGACACTTATTCTTCGGAGGATATTGTCCCGGTCATTGCGGCCATTGAGCCAAATGATTGATTTCGATCACAAAGCAAATCAAAAAAGAATTTGAAATTTGTCAATTTTTCAACACATTATGTCGAAGGCACTTTTTAATCTGAAAGTACTACTAGTAAATAAAGTATATTCCTGTTAGAAAAAGAGTGATATTCGGTGCAGTTGCTGAAAGAAAGGTTCTCATACATAAAGTATCTCCGACAGTTTCTTTTCTTCAAGCCCTTTTTTATAGAAAAATGGCAGTGTTTCAATATTTGGAAGACAAAGAAAGTTCAGAAGCCATTCAATGTAAAATACTTCAAGACTAAATTTTAACTCAAGCGTAAAGTGTAAATATAAAAAAACTTTGAAAGTTTGTACAAACGTTTTCAACAAACAATGTCGTCTTCAGGTTATTAAAGTAAGACATAAGTCAAAGAAAAATCATGAATAAAAGTTGTTGTTGTTGTTGTTGTTGTAACTATGAATATTTATACCTTTTATATAATTTTACCCTTTTTTTTGGCTTTTGTTGTGTTTAAACAGCTCAAACGTCTAAATTAATGTCTTTATCAAGAAACTTTTAATATTCAAAACTTAAGTAAAAGATGAAACAATAGAATTAGCCTTTTTTAGATATTTTGAGTTCCAGCCGGCCATTTCTAGTTTCTGTAGGAATTCGCTCCCAGAAGAATTGCTATATCCGTTCACTTTCTGACCAGAAGAGTTTCCTCAAAGTTAGTGGATATCTTGACGGTTCCGCAGGGAGATGAGTTCCTTTGAAATGGCATTCATAGATTTGTTACTCTGCTTGAATATTGTTAATGAGAAGATTGTTCGTCTTGAACTATTAAAAAACACTGCCACAGTTTGATTATGTTACCAAACTGAAAGAATATTTTACCGTTCAAATGAAAAATATTGCCACCTAAGATCGTCAGTGCTGTCGCATAGTTCTTCGGTTAATTTTACTCGACGAAAAACTAAATTTGCTTGAAAACTTAGGGCGATTTTTGATCAAAATAGATTTGACTAGCACGGTAAGCTTTGGAATTTCACGCGGGGAGTTTTCTTTTTGAGTCTATTAGTTAATTAAGAAACCTTGTCAACAAGAGTTTTGAAAATCTACAATGTAAGAAAAAATTCATCCATCAGAATAATATTCACAGACACACGTCTTGTTTTGTGAGCCAAAGTTTTTCGGGCATCCTTGCCTTCAACCTTGGGTATGTATATGACCTATATATTCTCTGACCTATGACCTATACTTATATGACCTATATATTCTCCAGTATAGAACGGTGACTGGTTAGATACTAGAGTGTAAAGCCTATTGTTGATTAAGTTTGGGCATCGCTTATATTTTTGGGGGATTTTGCCTTAAAAGGAGTGCTTATGTTTGTCTGCAACTGTACAAAAAACCGGAACGAGATCATTTCAGATAAGTTCTACTGATATCTGATTGTTTTGTCGGAATGGCTTATATGCGCGTAATATCTGCGTGTTTTCCCCTACCCTGCACGATTGGTTTAGATATGTTTGTTTAAAGAATTTAAAGTAGAAAACGCAGCGAAGTCAATTACCAGAATTTGAATTTTTGCCTACGATCAGTTCAGTTTAAATATGTTTGATAAAGAATTAAAAGCAGAAAACGCAGTGAAATCAATCACCAGAATTCAAAGATACGTATACTAAATTTAACTTTTAACTACAATCAGTTCAGTTCTTCATGAAGCTCGAATTTAATTTCCAAAAATGCTTCGATAAAAATTGGCCTAAGTTTATGAACATGCTAACATGACTGAGCAGTGGTCGAGAAAATTATTTATACCACGGCGCAAAATCAAGGGGGTTCGTTTCTTTTGTTTTTTTGTTTTTTTTATATTTTTGCTATTCCAGAATGTTTCCACTTGAGAAAAACAGATAATGCAATAGGAGAAAAACTATTGAATACTAAAAGTTATGAAAATAAAAACCAGATATACACCAATCACGTATGATTGAATTGAATCCTGAATTGAAACTGAACTGAATCCTCAAAATGTTGATTTAAGGACACCAAAATAAGGCGTTCTTAAAACAATAAATAGATGTATTCAAATTTTCAATTTTGATTATCCAGTATATCTTTTTTTTCAGCTCTTCACGAAATTCACTTGAGTCCCGAATCCTATTTAAGAATAAATCTTGATGCTCTCAATTCAGTTTTGATTTTTATTAATGCCATCGAACGTCCAAACATTTGACTGAAAAAGAATTATTTTTGCTGCCGTTTGTTTTGCTATTTTGTATTTGTATTGTTAGAAAAAATAGTTCCTCTCCTCGTCAGTTCTCGTTCAGTAAAGCTAGGCGCCTGTACCAAAAGTCAATATTTTCAGTTTGGAAGCGTGAACTTGGTTAGTTGTTACAAATGTAAAGAAAAAACCACCATTTCAGACATGTTGCCAATACGCTCTGAATAATCTTTGTGGTTTTAGCTAATTGAGTGTTAAAAGGTTTTCATGTAAATTTGACGACTGTTTGAACGTATTTTAAACATCTGGCAGACTGGCGTTTCTTGTTCAACTGTAATTAGCTGGTATTACGATCCGCCTCTTGAAAAGTATAAGCAGAAATTATCAACTGATAAACAGTACAAAAACCTCTTGCTCTAATCTTCAAAGCACTCTCGATACAATACTGATAGAGACTTTAAAATTAATAGCTCTTTGACTTTATATAGTTTTTCAAAATAATCTTGACTCGTTCCATAGTTTGGCATATTGTTGGTAGTTCGATCTCTTTACTTTAAGTGGACGCGATCAGATATTTCTGTGTCCGGCTAAGTGCAACTTTAAATCACATCATATTTTATTGGTGAAAGCTCAGTCAAAAATGTCCGCCCTTCCTGCTATGAAAACAGGATCAAACGGATGCACAACCAAACTAGTCCGCTTTATGGTTTGGTTAATCAACTGCTAATTCATAAAATCCTCTCTTAGCTCAAATTTTGTTGAGTGTGTAAGGTTTTTAGGTTCTCTAGCCTCACGAGAAAGAGTGAATTAACCCGCATTTTATCTGAATTAGCCACTTCACCCTATTCATGCAACAACAATGCTTCAATTTTCATGCAGAAACAGTTGCAGAATCAGAAACGAGTGCCCACTTTTATTTCGCTAGCATAGTGAACGGGGAAATTGAGAACGTATTATGTGTTTCAACAAGTTCAAAGATGAAAATTTAAAGTCTTTTTACTTTGAGTTTTCCGAAATGCAACCGGAAAGAAGTTGCCTTTTGCGTGCCAAACCAGAGAAACTTGTATGGCGTTTTCTAGTCGGTGGTGAAAGAAAAGCAGAAATCTCGTAGCTCCCTTGATTGCTATTGGTTGTAGAAAGAAGGTTTTAAAAGTTATTTAAAAATGTTATTGATTACATTAAAGCTGGCAGCTCCCATTTATTTTATTGTTATCACTTAAATTTGCCAGACTTTCTGCACGAAAACTTTATTGATTAGGGAGCTTTGGAGAAACGCAACAACGAAGCTGGCATGAACTTAACTAGTTATATATAACGATGTGTTTTCTGGCATCGGGTTTTGTTGAAACCGAACAATCAAACAAAACACACTGAATAACATTACGAACACTAAATCAAATTAGCACAAAGTTGCTGTGGAATGTTCGTGCTTACAAGGGGAAGTTAAGCTTTCCTTTACAGCTAAGAACGCTTCCGTTTAAATCCTGACACCCAGAGCTGAAGGAAGTGCTCGTTAGTTTCGCCATACTGCCATACACAGAAATGTTAAAACGAACGAATCAGAAATCAGCCAAATTGACAGTTCTCATGTTTTTACTTATTTCAGCAACAGTTTTTTCGACATTTTGACAAAAATCCAATAAAGCTTCACAGATTATTTTTTATGTACTTCCGGTTCATTTCGTTTGCCTTGATGAATTGAGACTAAACGGAGCGAGTTTTTTTACTGACTCTTGAAAATCGATCATGTTTTATTTTTGAGGAGAATGATTGCTTAAAAAGTCTTTGAATAAAAAGAAAGCCGTTTATAAAACGTTACGATTAATGAGGTCGCTAATAAAGAACATTCTCCCATACGTGCTAGCGACGGAAACATGCAGAAATGTGAACAATTACTGACCGGGGCCCTTCATTTATTAGCCGAGAAAACTGTCACTCGTTTTTTTTATTAAAGTCAGTCTGTTTTATGAGAAGTGACATTCTTCCCAAACTTGTTCAATGAAACTGATTGTAGGCTCTACTGAGTTGGGTAAATTTACCAATACAACTGGAGCTGAAAGATTCGAGCTTTCAGAGCTTGTCTTGTTGTTTTGCATGTACCGTTCGGTTGAAACTGCTACAACTGTCAGTGTGAAATAAGCAACTGTTTCATATCGTAGTGAGGGTGTGGCAACAACAAGGTAACTAATTCCTGTTGCATTTCACCTGTGAATTCTATTCAGTATAGCGTACCATGCAGATAGGCTATTTAAATTGTTTTCCCAGTTCATCACCGAAACGAAATCCAAAATGAACTCCTTATTTTAATTGAATGTTTTCACATCGCTGTTAGAGAAATTATTTATAGGCTGTTTTGTTTGAGTTTTGGTTTTAGTTTTGCAGTTTTAGGGCTCATAGGTCAATTTATCTAGTGTTGGGGCGTGAAGGTTCTTTAAGCTGTTGATCTTGTCCAATAACTTCATGTGTTAGTAACATGGGCCAGATGCAGCTGCAGTTGTTGCAGATGACAGCTTCTTGCTCGTTAAATAATTAAACTATGTTTGTTTGTGCCAAAAACACGACCAATGCTACATCATTAGTAGACTGTAACTGAAAAGATCCTTTCATCTGTACCATTATATAATCTTGAATTTATTTCATTCTGCCATCATTAAGTAATAGGTCAGGAAACTGATAATAAAACACAATAAAACGTCTAAGATAAAAATGAATTCTCCTAAGAACAAAACATAAATGTGTTTTTGATACAAAAGACAAGGTTAATTTTATAAATTGATAAATTGCTTTCCTTGAATGCCATGTATTTGTGGACGTGTTGTTTTGAAGAAGATTTTACAGTCTCATGGAAAGTTAATCGATGTATTTATTTACCATTACTTGCCTCCGCCGACAGGAAAGCTTTACCAAAGTCGGCGCTTGCGTCAAAGAAACTTAAGCTTGCCAAGATGATTCTTTAAGTTAACTCGTGCACGTGTGTGCTATCAGTTGCTGGTCAAGTGTTCTTACTATTTTTTGTTTTCCAAAAATATAAATACTTCAAAGCGAACGAAAGATTGTAAGACCTCCCTACACGCCCCTCAATCGGTTCGCTATCATGAAAGAATTCTGCGTGTTCATTTACAGTTCAAGTCTATCCTTTGTCTTTAACTTTGAATACGGCACTGCTCACTAGCGCATGATTTCGTGATAAAAATATACAAACACGTTCTCTGAACTGAAAATGTTAAGGTTACGTCGTGCAGATAGCGATGGATCGATGTTTCTACGGGGCATGTTTGTTTCTTTCATTCTTTGTTTCAAAATCACTGTTAAACTTCAGGCTGTTTTTTCCTGACCAGCATTAGTTAGATTTATAATAGCACGAAACGTGCAGTCGATTTATCATCAAGTTAATCGTATTAAGAAAAATAAGCTTTGTACTTCTAATTCTATCGCTTCGCGGTTGGCTTTTTATGTGTTTAAATAACCACTCCGGTTCCCTAAGAATGCTTTATAAATGAAGCCGCTCACCATAATCTCCTGTTTATGTATTGTGCTGTTTTTCATTGCTTCTTATCTAAAGTGGCATGCCTAAGCCGAGTGTGGACAGATTTTACACACTTTGACCTTGTCTGTTGGCTGCAAACCTATTTTAAAAGCAAAATGTCTAACCTTTTAATACTTTAATTATAATTATTAAATTTTCAATCTCGAATATTGCGACTCGCGCGTTCTGATTGGTTCATTCGATCTCGGTTATCAGCTCATA
>JANVCF010048783.1:0-13369 GCA_025388745.1 Hydrozoanthus gracilis
AATGACATATTACTAAATTCTCCCTACTAGAACCCATACTTTTCCTGTTACCAGTTTAGGAGAATTTTGACTTTCATTCTCTGTAGTTTGCTATGCTTGATCATTCTCTATTTTCTCATTACTAAATGCCTTGTATTGTATGAGATATGTAAGGAGAAGTTAGATGCTGATAAACTGGCTGGGACTGAAAGCGTTAAGGTACTAAAAGCTTGGATTAGAAAAAATTTAAAAAATGAAAGAAGCAGTGGAAGTAATGAAGTCTGCACATACCACTGACATTATCCATATTCTTAAAGAAGGAAGAGGGTGCAACCACTAGCAGCATGACCCAGCAGAACGAAATCCCAAAAGATGGTGATGCGAAGAAGGATGTCGAAGATTGCAAGTTGGTTCAGCTACAAGCCAGCATTGATGAGATAAACAAGGGTGCATCGTATTGGCATACTGGCTGGCGAGAACAACTTTGCAAATGTTCAGTATGTAAGGTATGTATATACACAGCGTATATTTTTACACTTTAATTTGAAAGTTTGTTCACATGAACTGTTGTGGTTTTGTTTAGTTTTTGCATTTTTTTAACTGAGGCTGAATGAGAAAACTCATGTTACTGGTAATACAAATTGTAATTTATTCATGAGTATACTTGTTGGGCACTCTGTTTTTTGTTTTAAGTATAGTTTTATGTTACATGTATCATTAAGTTGTTTTCAGTAACAAATGTTAAAACTTGGCAGAAGTATTAATTCTTTTTCTCAAGTTGATTATAAATAAGGGGAAAAAACAATATTTAGTTCTTTATCTGTTCTCAGATCTCTTGTTCTTTCACTTTTAAAGTAGCAATTAAATGTCATTATATGCAAAAAAAATCTTATTGTAGTCAATTAGGTTAGTGTACAACTCTGATTAGCTATGTAACTAGGATGAAACATGCGCAGTTCAAAATATCCCTGTGCAAGAACATGTTCGTCTAACAAGATGGGTTGGCACTTACACAAGCATTAATTTGGAGCTTATTCAGTCAACTAGGGTTAAGGACTAAATTGTTAATTTTTTTAAAAATTTAGGCCATGTATGAGAAGCTAGAAGTCCCATTTCTAATAGATGACACAGATACTGTAGTTGCGTATGAGGAGGAAGGAAGGAAGAAGAAAGTGAGCCAGTATGAATCAGGGATGGCTGCATTGCAGAACATGGGGCGCATTCAACAAGTGGAAGTCATGCATGGTATGTGTACAGTTATAGGTCATCTTTAGATAATGTTGGCAAGATTAAGTAAATTGCCTACTGGCTACAGCCAGTTCACTTTTATTTATTTTATGAAGTTCTTTTACCTTTTTAAAGGTTTTCAGTATTAAAACACTAGATATAATTATAATTATTATAAAAAATTATGGAAGCTGAGTGTTAATTTTTGAAAACTGGTTAATAGTTGTTACAAAAAATACAGGCCAAGGGTTTGTTAATGTCTTTTTCGTTTTTTAGACGACAGACAAAATTAAGTACTCCATTTTTGCTTTCATCCATAAAAATGAAGAGAAAGATGTTATTGAACCCTTGCTTCAAGCCTATTAGAATTAATTGTTGCTTAGTTTAGTCAACATATTATGATCTAACTTTATACTGCCTAGATAATTCTGGCGGTCTTATTCTGCTTTTTTCTGTTTGTTCCATCTGCAGAATTTAATGACATGAAGAGTGAGCTAACAGACTACCTTCGAGGTTTTGCATCAGAAGGAAAGGTACATGAATAAGACTGTATTTACATGCTGAAAGAAAATTTTCTAATAGCTTAAAATCACTTTTTAAAAACTAATTTTATTTTAGTGTAGCAGGGGTTTTATGATCAGAAAATTGTTGAATTATAAGTGACATTTCTGAAGAGGTGTGTTAGTTCTATGGCTAATTACCCTCAACTAAACAAGATTTTATAAAAACTTGGTTGCTTAGCCAATTGCAAGTACAAATACTAATTTTAAATAGTAACAAACTACTTGTAAGTAGCTAAATTTAATATCGAATTTAAAAGTTTAAAGTTTTAATCTTTGCTATAAGAAGTTTTAAAGCTTTAATTAGTATTTCCAATGGTGAAACTAAGATGTATCAACTCTTGATCAAAAATTTTACTATAAAATAATATTAAATCTACATATATATAGTTTTGAGCCGTAATCAATTTTTCGTAAGTCCAATGTGCATATGAAGTGAAAAATTGTATTACTTCAGTGGTCAGACCTTGCCAAATGAGGAATGGCAGTGAAAAAAATTTGTCAAAATCTTTTATGGTTATTGAGCTATTAACAATAATTAAAGTTTTCAACTTGATGACATCAATATGGTTCGGACAAATTTGTGTAGATCTGCTGTCGATTTATAACCTTTAAATAAATTTCAGCCAAACCTGCACATCTTTTCTATCTGTAACTCAAGATACATAAGCAGCCTGCGCTTGGCTTAAAGACAACCAAAGGTTATGATTTGGTAGCAGAGTTAAATATAGTGCAAATTTGTCTAAACCATCATGATATCATCAGTTGAGAACTTCAACTGTTTTTTTAAATATCTCAAGAACCATAACAGATATTGATAAAATTTTTCACTGCTATTCCTCATTTTAGCAAGATCTGCCCACTGAAGTAATACAATCTTTTTGACTTCATATGCACAGCTTTATTATTGGTTTTTGCGGTCTAACTTTGGAATATCTAACTACTGTACTTGTTTGATAGGTTGTGAAAAAAGAAGATGTCACAAGATTTTTTGAGTCATTCCAGGCTCGAAAGAGGCAGCGATTAGAAGGACCTGGAGTTCAGTACAAATGCAGATAGACTAGAAAGTTTCTGACAAAGAAAGATTGAGATGAGTGAAAAAATGTTAAATTTTCTTCTTGAATCATGTCAACCTGTTGTAAAGTATAAAGTGAAGTTTGTTGCATGAAATGCTCTTTTAACAAAAACTTGTCTACAAATTTTTTGATACTTGACAATTAAATGAAGTTGAAGTTCTATGAACAGTGCATATTATTAAGTTAACATTGTAACCAGATTAAATCTGCAATGATCTTGGTGAATCTTGAAACTAAAGATTTGAAAAAGTTTTTCAGTATTTCAAAAAAATGAAAGTTATACAAGATGGAAAATCAATCAGAATCTTCAAAATTTGATTCAAGTAGGTTCAGTAGTTATTTAATTTGTACATGAATGTTTTCAATCACAAGAAAAATTATTAGTGACACTTTTCCTTACTTGTTTCATAATCAAGTACATTAATTATTCAATTTAATTGTTCAAACATTGTTACACATGATAAATGAAGAATTAGCTGCTTGCGAAATGGCTTTAAACTTCTGTATAACTTTTCACTTGTTTCCAACACTTCAGCCAAATATCTAGGGTTTGATCTACTGACTGTAAACGTTTTGGTCGACTAAATTTGTTCTTATCTGATAATGGTGGGAGCCTGCTATCTAAAAGGATCATATGCACATGTTGGTTTTTGAAAAATTAAACACAGGCGAAGCAGTAAACCTTGAATGACCCCCCCCCCCCCCCCATCTCCAAAAACAAATTTATGAGAGAAAGTTTACTAATGTTCAAGGACTTTAGTTAGTTCTCACAGTATGTATAAAAGTTTTATTGTAATATTAATTAAAATGATTTCAAAAAAATAAAGTTTTCATTCACCTCAAACTTGAAATCTAGGTTAAAGTAGGAGTTCCACACTCCTCATAAATGACATGGAATTAATCCACTCACTTTGGGTTTTGAAAGTATTTTATTGGAACTCAAAGGCATGTTTTTTTACAAAGCAGTTTGTGTTATTTTTAGTTAATATGCTACTTTTCTTTATTAACTTTTACTTCTTGCTTTAAAACTGTTGGTTTTATTTTGCTGTTCAGACCTAAGCATATTTTGTACTGTACTACTCCAAACTAAAAGTTGGTTACAGGATAGAATCTACAGATCTGACGTTTTGTGTAGTGCATGTAGACCTAAAACGATCCTTTTATGGATGGGACTGCATGGTTAGCTCAGGTCAGTAAAATTGAAGGGATAGATCTATATGTCTGGCAAATCCTGACAGCTTTGAAAAACTTGTTAGATGGAGAAAGTTGTGGTTTTAGGTAAACTATTAAATATGTTAGAAGCAAATTGAAAGACCTTTTTCTTTGTCTTCAATGGTGAAACTAAAATACTACTGACAGCAAGTTTTAAGGCCTGAACAGCACAACAGCCTTTACAAATAATAAGTAAAGTTTCATTGATGGCCAAAAAACATATTTAAAACCTGTTTTGCCAGATTTAAAACTGTATGTTTGTTTCAAATGGTACCACTGTCCAGGCTTCCTTTTTTTAACTATGAGCTTCATATTGCAAGATTTTAGTTTAAAGAGTAGTAGCTCCACTAACAGCAATTAACAAAAAAATCTACATCTGCCAAGAAATTGAAGATTTCTAAAACCAGTAGCTGTTTTTTTAACTACAGGAACATTTTGCTTTTAAAAAATGAAACTATCTACAAATTAAAATATTGTTTAAAAATTTGGAGTGCTCACACTGATGGTAACTTAAAAAATCATAATTAATCCATGTTAAGCTTCCTGATCCCTGGAACAGCTGCTTAGTTCAGGTCAGGCAACCCTGCAGTGCATCCGTCTTCAATGGCACACTCATCAACACCTCGTCTGATTTTGAAAAACCCTGTAAAAGAAATCAAACTTAAACATTACTGTTCAATTTCAAACTTTAAATGGGAATTTTCTAAACATTAAGATTAAAGCAATGGCTGTGTAACTTGTATGTCTGTACTATTATTCTGCAACATTCTGGATTGTTTCTGGTATGTACAGTTTTTCTTGAAATCAAAATATTTCAAATAATAATTAATTTTAGTTTGTAATAATTTTTTTTTCTTATTACTACAAAGTGGCATCATTGTTACTATGTCAGAAACCCTAGGTATAATTGTTGTTAATTTTCTTGATAGATGCCAGTTATTCTGTGAGTGTTTCTTATGAGGAGTCAGAAATGGAGTTATTTTTCAAGAAGACAAGAAGCATTAAGTATATGTGATGATCACACAGCACTTTAAACTTGCATTCTACCATGTTAAAAAACCTAAGGTACCTATACTGCATGCTTCTTAAGGTATAGAATGATGCAAATTGGTTACCGAAAAAGTATTAAGTTATAGTAATTAGGCTTCGAAAGTAAGTCAGAATATTTTATGTCCAGAACTTGAAATAACCTTGCAGATAAAAATTAGGTGTTAAAAAATTTAAAATATAATTAACCCTTTTTAAATATTAGTGCAACATATAATACTATTATCTCATAAATTTTAAATTTATTGATTTATAATTTGTAAGTACTGCAGTTTCAAAAATGAATCAACAAACCTTGTTCACCCCATGTTGGTCCCCAGGAATTTGCACAAAGCTGTTGAAAATATAAGATATTATTTTCAATTTTATACTGTAAATTTAAAATAATTTATTTCGATTTTACACAAGAACTAAAATAACCTTGAAATGATCTATCACATCTTTTCAAAGTTTGTCTGATAAACATGAAATTAACCATTAGATCGTGGGAGTGAAAAATTAATGCTAAGACAATCTGTCCAGGACTAAATCAATCAAACAATCATTTTACTGGCCCTATTGCAGTTTCCTAAAACTGAAGGACAGGGTGTTCACACACAACTAGAGAAAAGGCAAGAAGAAAACTAATACAAAATTAAAAAGAGCTGATGGTTATCTGTGATAAATCTGTTCATTCTATCAAATTTTCCGACTGACGGGGTGTGAGACTGACCAGATCATAAGTTGTATTGGTGCTAGTATCTGTTATAGGTTGTCTGAAAATGCCAGAAAGAATTCAAGTCTTAACACAGTTTTTAGCAAAGTTTTGGCCAGCAGTTATTGTTCTAATGTGATAAAAGTGAATCCAGGTAGGCAAGTTGGAGTGCTTCATGTGGTAAGGAATGTGTGTGAATATAATTCTCAATGTTTTTCTCTAGATAAATTCTTGTTTTGCAAGGAGTCAGTGTTTCATATGGCACCCTAACCTCTCATCTAAATCCCCTATCTTACATACATTATGAATCTGTTTACAAGTAAATGTACAGTAGACATGCCAATTTTAAGTGTAACAAATCACATACCCAGTAGTCTTCTCCATTTTCTACTCCCCACCTTTGAATATGAGATAAGCAGCTGTTAGCTATTAAAATCAAGCTTTCAATCAGGCTTGCAAACAACCATGGTGAATGTGCAAGCGAAAGAAAACATGGCAGTTCAAGATTGACATTAGGTCCTTCCCCTTAAAAGAGTCGCTAATGAATGCACAAGCAAAAGGAAAACGTGGTGGTTCAAGATTGATGCTAGGTCCTTTCCCTAAAAACAGTCACTAATGAGTGCACAAGCAATAGAAAACATTTTGGTTCAAGATTGACGCTAGGTCCTTTGCCTAAAAACAGTCACAACACAGGCTACAAATTAGCTTACCCAATAATCTTAATGGCATGACCACCAACAGCCCGGCCAGAGACGTGGGCGTAAACCCCAGACCTGTAGCTGTAGAAATCCTGGTACACCGTGAAATCAGCTGCATAGTTATTTTAAAAAGTATATGTTATTCCATGCTTACTGTTTGAAAAACCATCAGGCATTACACAAAACACTTTTAGTAGAAACAACTAATATAGCACTCATACAGTAGTAGCACTCTTATTGGATTTTTTAAGAAATAGTGCAGTGTATAATTATTATTATTATTATTATTATTATTATTATTATTATAGTCTTGAAAGCAACTAATAAAAATGTGGTTAATATTTCACTGTCTATCCAATGACAAATTATAATTAAAAAAAGTCTTAAGTTAAGAAAATTCTGTATTCTGGTTGGTTTTACTAAAACAACTTAGCTTCAGTATGACATGATGGACTTAAATTATTGAAGACATAAACTGTACCATATGTGACTGAAATTGAAATAACAAAACATTTTCTGTTCCTCAGCAGGATGCTCAAATTGTTTGCTTGGACTTTTGAGTAATGTTTGCTGTGACATGTTTCTTGTTAAATGATTTTTTTTAAAAAAGTTAACTAACATTTTTTTCTAAGCTATGTATGGTACCTGGTCATTACTAACTTTTTATTCAAGCAATATTTATTTACCTTCAATGGGACCATTGGTCATGATATCAGTTTGCATTGCTGCAACCTGCCACAGGAAGCAAAGTCTGTGAGATTATATGTTCTATAAATATCAAAATTAGGTAACTTCTCCAACTAAATTCTTCTATTCAATTTACTTATTTCATAATATGTACATTGAATTAAAACCAATATAAAGTGAAAGTGAAATATGGTTAATATGTTTTTCCAGATGTGTGCTCTTTTAAACCTACAATATTTTTTGTTGTAAAGACACAAATTCTCCTGTTAGTTAATACCTAGCCCAAACCCAAAAACTATGGATCTGATTGATATACAAACACAAAAATTTGCTCCAAACATTAATTTTTACCAAATTTCAACAAATACATGTGCGCTCTTCCCACCTGGCACATAAAAAACTAAAAAAGATTCCTTGAGCTAAACATACATTCTTAGCGGCAATACTGTATGCTGTTTTGGCGTGATAGAACTTTGCTCGACCAGCTCCACTGGGACACTCCGTTATGGAAGAGTTGCTGAATCTGCAGTTCTCATTTCTGGCTACATACGGTCCATAGCACTGCTCTGTCAGCAAACTGTTTGACATAAAAACAACATCAAATTCCGTACACTCGTTACTCCACCTACAAGATGCAGCCAGCATAAATGGCCCCCTTGCAAAGCCAGTTCTAATTCCTATCCCAAGAGATAGTTCAAGGACAAATTATTATGTGAGGCCTACTTCTCTCAGAAATTATCCCCAAAGTTGAAATAATCAGAGAAGTTGTGTTAACTATGTAGAATGGTATGCAGCAGCATGAGACCTTTAAATATGACAAGTTGCAGACTAGTTTTGATGCATGTAGCAAGTCACACATAGATATGCTATAGAAAAATTGAAGATGTAAAAAAATATAAGTTTAGCTACAGCACTGATATTTTAAAGCCATTAAAACCATGCTGCAACTTACCCGACTTCTTTCATATAGTTCCAGGCTTTGATTGGCCAACCACCACTACAGCCGTCGTTGTCCTTATCACAATCGACTAGCTCCTGTGCTGAGAGTACGACATTGACCCTGTTCCCACTAGCAATGGCAAAACGATCTGAGAGAACTTCTGCAAAAGATTGTAAACAAGAAGTAGTTTAGCAGTGTATTGAAACTCTGCTAATGAATGATGTGATCTGGGGCAAAATATTTTTGAAACTTAAGAATTTTCTGTCCACCTATGTAATTATAATTGCTGCAGTATGGGTCTAGCGGCAATTCATTTGATGACGTATTTAGAATTGAATTGTGGGCTTACAAGTACAGTATTTGTATGGAATCATGAATGAAATAAAATTGAAAGTTTGGTTTTCAATAAAATTTTACAAACCTTGGTCTGATGTTGTTTTTGGTAGTCTGTTGATCCTTTCTATATAGCTGGTTCCGCAGAGGGCATCGAAATCGATTAGAAACCAAAAAAAAAACAGCTAGAAAGAATCAACAGACTACCTGAAACAACATTAATTTTATTGAAAATAAAACTTTCAATTTGATTTCACTCTTGATTCCATACAAATAACTGTATTTGTAAGCCTACACAAATTTTGTGCCTGGTCCTCCTGTGGCTAAGCCTGTATAATTTTAGTCTGGACACTATTGGTAACTGATCACTAGGGACCTAAGACAACAACACCAATGGCAATGGCTTCTAGAAAACATTTCTTGCTTGGCAGCTTTGCTATCACTGTTGTTTTCTGCCATCGACATCTTGTTGCCGTACTTTTTGCTTGAGGTCATCCTTATTGCAAAGTGCTTTTGAGCATTCACATGGAAAAGGTACTAGCTGATAAATACACCTTAAGTTCTTACTTAAAAAGTGAGATTTAGCTGCTGAGTCTACCTGCAATACCTACCAGATGCCCCAAAAGCCCAACAGCTGCCACATGCACCCTTGATTAGAAAAAAAAATTAATGTTAGTTTCTAAACTCAAGGCTGCCCTTTATCACATATATAGGCATCCCAAGCTTGTAGCAAGTCTAATACAGTATACTATTGAGTTTATAAAAATGTTGACGATTCCCAATATGATATCTTGCAAATTTAGTCAAAATTTTAAAACCAAAAATTTTGGAAAAAAAGTTCACCTACCTTGAGTCTACCTTGTATTAACGTTGTATCTTGTGTGTATTTTGGATGCGAATGGAGGTTTTTTCAAAGGAGTTTTTGCAACACTTCAGTTTTAAAATTTTGACATATTTTATTGACTTTGTATGGGTAACTGGTACTGTCAACATTTAAAATCATGTTAGACTTGCTACAAGCTTGGGATGCCTGTGTTTACCAAACCTTAATAATTTGGGAAAAAACTTGGTAAAACTGTTCATTTAGAGCCATCTGTTGCCTTTTAATTAACACCCAACTTTTCCTTACATAACACATGCATACACATTATAAGAAAATGATAGCTGACCAGACATAGTGGACTATCAAAGATGAAAAAAAAATTCTCCCAAACTTATTCAATGTAAAGTATTGGCTCTTGTTAGAACCAAGACACATCAGAGGGAATGAAAGAGTTAAGGCAGTATTTTAAAAAAAACATTCTTAGAGGCAATACAGTTATTTTATTGTAAGATTTACCTGATTCCTAATTGAATGAATAGAACCTGGCCATTTAGTGCGCGCATCAAATGAAACTGGAATGTCAGTAGCCTCTTTGTCCACAACCTGTGACATTGGTTTGCCCCCCCGATTCGCTCCAAGCCATTTCTTTGCATCCTCGATGGTCAGTTTGGAAAACTGTGGGTACATTTTTGCTTTCCATCTGTAGAAAATTAAAGCAACTCACTGGCTTTATGCACAAAGTATAACTCATGAGGTTCTATTTTGTGAATGTTTGGTATATAGTAATATCTGCATTCAAACAAAAACACTTACTGGTTTTTGAAAAGGAAGTTAATCCAATGTACTGTAAGAGGTTGGTTATAACTATTATTTATTGAGGGTTCAGTATATTTACAGCACATAATTTAAAGGTTGTGTCATTGTGTTCAAAAGTATTTGAAAACCCGTTCAGTCCTAGACACCCAGTCTATTGTGTTGCTAAAAAATTCCCCAACTTAGATTCATACTTTTCATAAAACTAGATTAGGAGAAGTTTACTTTTCATCTGAAGTAGTTTGATCGTTTGATCATCATATTTAATATCTCATTTTGTGCAAGTTATTTAAGGAGAAGGTAGTTATTGATAAACTGACAAGGCAACAGCTAACACAATTGTTTAAATAGATTGTGTAAGGCTAATGGGATGAGGGGGAGGGGGCTAGATTGCCCCAGGTTCAGACACTACTTCACGAACCTACCCCACCCCAACTTCTGCAACAAGATACTTTCTTTTCCCAGTGTTTGTTTGATAACTGTCAAAATGCATTCAGACTAAAAAATCCAATTCAGGCATTGATACTTTAACAATTTGGGCTTTGGGTAGTACCTCTACCAACTGAGATAGCACTTTCTTCCTTGCATTTACACTTCCAAGTCATTCACATAGATTATGAGGGAATCAGCCGCAGAATTAAAGTTAAAGAAATGAAATGTGCCTAATCATGGGTATCCGCCAAAGTACTGAATTTTTGTTTATCATGATAAATGGAAAGAAGACACGAAAGAAGCTAAGCTATCGCCTGTTTACTTCCGCACGCCGGTCTCGGAGGTTGGTGGCAGTACGTCACGTGTGTGACACGGGACTCGCATGTGTGACACTGAATTGTCAAGCCGTGACCCGAAAGCGAAATCTCGCAGTCAAAGGCAATGTTATGTATTTACAAGCTAAGCTAAGTTTCAGATTAGTAAAACTAAAGTATATTTAAAGCACCCTCGATAGTTTTGTTTTTAAAAGACGACTGGCTGAACTTTAAGTTTGTAAGGAAAATGTCCGTATAAAAGTTGGAAGGAAGCCAGGTAGTTGAAATTCAGCGTTTAGTTTCGTTAAATAAAGAGTCGGCCATCACAATTTCCCTTATAAAATGAAAACTATTTTTAATCTATATTAGCTATATGCCGGTAAGACACTTTAACTACGATGCAGAAGATACCTTAACTTACCCTAAGTTGAGAACGTTAATCTTTTCAACCAGTTCAGGGTACGTGAGCCGGTTGTCATAGACAAATCCTTCCAGCACCGCTGAAGACACCAACACGCAGAACAAAGTAAGAATGTTCATCGTATAAGCTTCGACCTGATTATTCTGCCAAACAAACTTTATCTTGAACTTTCACTTGTGTTCTGAACGCTCGCGCTCTGGTATGGTTTCGTGGAGATGTTAATAATGGTTTTTGCTTTGTCATTCACTGCACGTGACGTACTTATTGGGTACTGATTGGAAGAGAGCTGTCAACCTTAAGTTATCGCTAAGTAATCGGCTAGCTAATTAGTTGATTCAAAACAATAACTGGCTGAAACCCATGATTCGTGTGTTTCTCGTGATGTCTTGCGGTTTCCGGGCTGGTTACGACCCCTGCCCCTGGTTGGTCGGCAACCGAAGATGGGGCGGAGCTCCAGGAAACATGTTATGCCTGGTAGCCGGCCAGCGCAGGCAAAGAATGAGAACCCTAGCAAAGAAGCATTTATTTTAATAGGTCCAGATTGGCACAAAAAAGTTTTATATTGTAAGTGCAGCTCCAACCAAGATATAAATATAATATATATAAGTTCGGTGTTCGTCTTTCCCTGTTTTTGTTTGGATTTCAACAGCATGGGCAACAAGAAGCCAGATTTAAAAATTAAAAAACAAAATTATTTACATCTTCGCTGGTCTCTGTTGTTTTCAGGAGTTTTCACTCCCCCCCCCTCCCCCTCCCCTCCCTCCCTGTTTATTAGATTTAAGAAATTTCCCACCACCCTGCCCCCATTCATTTAGCACCCTCGTACCCAGGCTCATTTCACTAAGCCTGGGGTTTCGGAGTGATGAAAAAGTTACTCTGAACCCTTGGCCGACCCGTCCCAAATGAAAACTGATGAATTTGCAGTATTAAACGTACTTCGTACCTATTTTCACGACTCCACCGCAACTGCACGCCCGTAACAAAGTACATAACCAGTACGTGATAACTACGACCCTCTACGAGGCTCTTCTTGGTCTTGTGCATGAGAACTTGAATTCCTTCACCCACCCCCTTAGATTTAATTGTGTTCGATTTCTGAATTTTAACCTTTTTCAAATCTTACGTGAAGTTGTGTTCGATTTGCGCAATACTAGCTGGGCCCTGTTGACTTTAACTGCACATAAAAGTAAATAGTCAAGATTTACTTTAATAATAACTGCAGCTGGATTCAAAATGGCGGCAATCGAATGGGCTCCTATCAAAATCCCAATAAAACGTCGTATGCAGACTTTTACAGTTATGATGCAAGTTTTCGCGTTTTTATTTGGCCACATTGTCGGTTGTGTTTTGCTAGTTTTAATCGTTATGTGTCCATATACAACGATTTTTGCCGTGCTCTATCTCGGCTGGGCCTACATTCTGAACGGGCAAACACCAAGTCGCGGAGGCAGAATGATTCCTTGGTTTCGGCGCCTGAAGTGGTGGAAATACTTTTGCAAATACTTTCCACTATCGCTCATAAAAACAGCAGATTTAGACCCGAAGAAGAATTATGTCTTTGGCTACCACCCTCATGGGATTATAGGGATGGGTGCAATCGGAAGTTTTGGCAGCGAAGGTACGGGCTTTTCGGAAAAATTCCCAGGAATCGTCCCTCACTTACTGACTCTTTCGATGAATTTTAAATTTCCTTTCATTCGCGATCTCATCATGGCGTCAGGTGTGTGTTCAGTGGACAAAGGAAGTATAGAACACATTTTACAGAAGATGGGACCGGGTCATTCTGTGGTTATTGTGGTCGGTGGTGCGGCCGAATCGCTTGATGCTCATCCAAATAGTTTCAAGTTGACTTTAAAAGATAGGAAAGGATTTGTCAAACTGGCTTTAAGAAGTGGGTAAGTCTTATAAATCTTACTCTACAATTAGTTTATTGCCAATACTAAAACTATCAAAATATTTGTTTTCTAAAAGATGGCGAAATTGACTATATGCAAATTTTATTATTAATTGTCACGACTTTGATATTCTTTATACTAACCAGTTGGGTACTAACATTCTTTCTTTCGACCAGGGACTGTAGAGCCATTTCAGATTGTTAAGGCAATGCTGGGGG
>JANVCF010048894.1:0-25134 GCA_025388745.1 Hydrozoanthus gracilis
AAAATGAATGGTCACTTTATAGGGTTTTATCAACTGGTTCAAAAGTTAGAATGAATAACACCAATCATTTCTACTCTCCAAGACAAACAAAATGAATGGTCACTTTATAGTGTTGCATCAACTGGTTCAAAAGTTAGAATGAATAACACCAATCATTTCTACTCTTCAAGAAAAACAAAATGAATGGTCACTTTATAGTGTTTTATCAACTGGTTCAAAAGTTAGAATGAATAACACCACCCATCAAAATGAATGGTCACTTTATAGGGTTTTATCAACTGGTTCAAAAGTTAGAATGAATAACACCCACCATTTCTACTTTTCAAGACAATCAACACAAATGGCCACTTAATAGGGCTTCACCAACTGATTCAAATTAAACGTTAGAACGTTTTAGCAGAGCACTTGCTATGACCAACCCTTCCCCGAAATTTTGAAACCGTTTTCTCAGCTGTAGTCGCTCCATCCAACTGAATCGTTTGCTGTCGATCCATTTAAATCGCAATAGTCTCGTAATTCAGTCAGTTACAAATGTGCCGGCGCCCGCAAACAAAAAAAGATGATTTTCTATTCCTGATATAAAGTATACAACTTGAAATTGTCACTGGTCATTAACCCAGCAGCCAAGGTGGCCTGAATTTACAAACAAGTTACGGTAAACTGGAAAATGACAAAAGTGCAAGACAGATCTGGACATTTTCATAGAGTAATTTCAACATGCGATGCTTTCACGTGTCGCGTCATTCATTGAAGTGCTTTTTGTTCCAAATAAATATATATAAATAACTAATCATAACATGTGTAAACGGTCCCTTTTACATAGGAACTATTTTGGAGATTGATTGCATTCATAAGGTAACTGTGCATATAGGGTAATCCTTGATTTTTTTTATGTATTAACCTGGACTTGCCATATAAATTTAAACTATACATTTGATTTAAATACAGGTAAATGGATCGGTTTGCCTCAAACTCAAGTGTTGGTGATCTCAGCTTTTATTTTCTGCGTTATCAAAAGCGGATTCTTCTTAAAATTTTAAGGCTCAAAACAGCCGGTTCCTACTGCGACTAGGACTGCGGTAGACAGACAAATGTGAATAAAAAAAACTATAGAGTTTCATTCTCTGCGGTATCAGCAGGAGGACCGAGACTCTATATACCACATAAGGTCAAAGCAACCTGGAGTCAAATCATTACGAATGGGACTGTACCAGTTCCGTGGCAGACGGTTCCCCGCACATACCAAAGTTTCTAGAATTTCTATTCGCAACGGTCCCATACGGATTTCGTGCTGTTCAAACCTTTGCTTGCCGTGTTTTCAAAAATAATGAATTTTAACAGCTTAACTTGCAGCTGCAAACCAAAACAAGAAAAATTAGTCATGACAATATTCATAGCTAGGGCTTCATTTAGATTGTCTAAAAACTCTTCAATAAAAGCAAAATAAATGTTCACTTTTTATAGGGTTTCATCAACTAGTTCAAAAGCTGGAATGAATAACACCAATCACGTCTACTCTTCAAGACAAGCAAAATGAATGGTCACTTTATAGGGTTTCATCAACTGGTTCAGAAGTTAGAACGAATAACACCAATCATTTCTACTCTTCAAGACAAGCAAAATGAATAGTCACTTTATAGGGTTTCAACACCTGTTCAAAAGCTGAAACACAAAACTTCAACCATACTTTTAGCTAGTTTCAAAACGAACAAAATGACAGTGATTTAATAGTGTTACATCAAGTTTTAAAAACACATTACACCAACATTACATACCCTTCAAAATAGAAAAAATGACCGATCAACTTAAAGTTATTTAGCAAATGGTTCAAAGTTAAGACATTCTTGTTTTACTAGACTCTTCAGTGTCTCGGCAACACAAGGGCCAAAATTGATAACACTCAAAGTGAGCATCCACCCGCTGCGAACTTGACTGAATCATTAATTTTACTAAACGAGTCCGTGAGTTAAAAAAATTGATAGCAGGGTCCTTCGTTCTCTAAGGTAGTAAAAGTGTGTATAGCACGTGGGAGCCTCATGTCGCTGACAACATAGCCGGGGAAGTTCTGAAATATCCATGTCTTAATGAGCACAAGAACATAAACAGATTAGGACTTGTCTCATGGAGTTCTGCATGTGTTGCTCGTTCGTGTTCAGGATTTTTGAAGAAGTAGTCACGAAACAATTATCGTGGTCAAAAGACGCTAGCCACAAGTCACTACTTCAAGCCTTGAAACGGATTTAAGTCACAAGTTATCTGTGTTTTGTAACTACAAATGGTTGAAATAGTTCGGCAGTTGTACTTAAAGATTACTCCTGTTTGCCCCATTTAAACCTTGGGCACACCACTTGAAGACCAGCCAGTGCTATGGGCGGAGCAACACTACAAGGAGACGCACACAGAACTCGATGGCGGTAGACCCCGGTTTAGGCTGACAGTTGAACCGGTGAAACTGTTTATAAGTCGTAATAATAAACAACTAATACAATACTAACTAAAAGGAGCTGCCAAACGCATAAGAACTTTTTCATTAAAAACAGCTCAGCGATTTACGCAAGTACTGTCAAGTGGTGGCGGCACGCGCGGATCATACCTATGACAACTAAACGCGAGCTAAATTGCTTGGAGGCATTAAAAACTTGAATTAAAAATAAACTTTATCACAAGGTGAGATCTAACCCTGAGCTATCAAATTCAAAATAGAGAGAAGTGACAGTTTATACTAACACGCACTTGTATACGTATTCTAGTTTCGAGGTTAAACACTAATTCCGACCGACGACCTCTTTTCATGGTTCACTTCCCCAGCTGGTCTCACAAATACCCATAAAAAATCAGACAGAAACATTCAACGCTGCAGTACATTATGACTTAAAATGCCTTTTAGCAACTGGTTTTTTCATTAACCTTTTCTTGTTTTTGTACATAGGTGTACATGCAGAATATACTTAGGGTTTACTGTAAGCATAACCTGTTACTTAATAGGCGTTGTGTACAATAGCACTGCGGTTTTGCCCGAGCGATATAAAATACTTAGCCCGTTTATTTAGCTGATTCTCAAGTCTTAGAACCTAGGTTTACGTGTTTGCTTTTTGATGTTTAACAAACACGTTTACAGATACTCGGAAATGAGTGTACTATATCTCAGCTCATCTTCGTGAATAATTCAAGATTTGACGCGTGCTGTAGCATCCGCTCGCGCTTTAAAACATGTCAACATCAGATTAATAGTGAGTCAATATAATTATAGGATTTCGAGGATTGGTTCTCTTCGGTAACGAAATTGCATTGAGGGCCACGTTGGAAGCAACCAACTGGTTTGCCCAGCATGACTTCGCACAATTTATTTCAGTTTATTTTTCGCTTAAATGATGATTAATTGTTTGTACGCCATACCGAGAGCCATTTAAAACCAGATCGTATAGTAATGTCTTTCCTATGCTTAAAGTTTAAACAATCCCAATATGATAAGGACTTCTTAGGCGTAGAGATAGCTCTCAATGATTCTAGCGTCTTTGTTGTGGTAGTTCTGGTGTTAACTGATATGAGTTACAATTGCATCAATTGAGAAGCAATAAAACAACCTCAGATCCTCCCATCGAGTTTATCAGAAAACACTACTTAATCTGTTTAACCTGAAAATTAAAGTATGTTGGCTGCATATACTTAGCAAGAAACTTTGAAAGATCGACCCTTGCGGCGAATTCAAAATTAAAAACTTTCTGTTTCCTATTAAATTTTGATTTAAAAACTTCCTCAGACAAACATGCCCCGACGATTGGTTTGACTTTAGACGGACGCAGTGCACGTGGAGACTACAGATGTTACTGAGCGATTGCCCAGCATAGACATTAAAGTGTAAACATCAGGAATATGCTTGGGGGCGACAGGAACACCAGTCCGCTATCAATGTCTCAAACAAATTAAGAGGCACACAGACAAAACAAATCTCAAACTAGAAAATACAGCCGGTTTCATCCTTTGTTCGGACTGATACAATCCCGTTCATCTCTTTGCTGAGTTTGACATAGCTGTTTTATTCTTAATCTGTTTCTGTATTCGTATTAGGACCACAAATAAACTCAGTCTCTCTATTTACGGGTAACACGAGTTTAAGTTCCAAACGCCCTAAACAAGCAAATCAAAATTTGTAACGAATACTTTTTTTATACTAGTTCCCAAACGACGAATCGAACAAAATAAAAACTTACGAACAAAAAAGAGTTTTGCATCGATCAGAATTTTTGCTTTTAAAAGTCTCCATTGCCATTGGCGTCTCGCTCAATAGGGTTTCTTCCTTCCTAGCTGAATCATGTTTGTATGAGACGGAAAAATAGATCATAGCTTCATGCAATACTGCCAAGAATAGTACTAAGAGCCACCAGTACTATTTCAAGTACAATTTTTACTTACACAGTTTGAAACTTCCGACTTTCGGCACGACTCAACCATAAACTTGACTTTTATCGCACGAGTCATTAACACAAGTCTAGGTCATACTAAAGGGGTGGCACTTTCGTTCTGCTGACCCGGAGCCGGAGGTCGGTTTTCATTTCAGTTCTAAATGGCGAAAACAAATGCATAACTTGCTTGCTATACATATCTTGCCGGCAAGTCTAGTCAATTTTCTTTGCCTAAATTGGCCTACAACGAACACCAAGACTTTTAATCATACGAAATGAAGGCGTCCGGTGGGGATACTGCCGGTCCTTAATATTCATTTCAACTCCACTCGGTGAAAAATGAAAACATCAATGGCTCATTTTTCATTTTCGCCCACGAGCTAAACATTTTCAGATGTGGAGTCCTTTTGTTTCATAAAATCAAAAAATGAAATCATCTCAAGGATTTATTTTTTATATTAAACAAGGATAAAATATAAATCAGACGCGACACAACTTAACAGCACGGTGACAGACAAGAACCAAACGAACCATCTCTAATTTTAGCCACCCATAAATTCGGGCATGCCTGAGACAAAACATTTGAAGTAACGAATCTTCTCCAAGGTCATAGAAGATTTATTTCTCATTGCCGTTGTATATCAAAACAAACGTTTCATTTCAGATTTGTCAACTTTGTTTTCAAAAGTAAGCCCTTATCCATTGAAGTAAATTCTGTTTTTTAATCCTAGAACCCTGCCCGAATTAATGAAAGCAGTTCTAACAAGCGTCCTACCGTTTGTCATGAAAGTTTGCTTGACAAAACCTTCAAAAATTAGTGGGATAACATCTTTGGTTGTTTTTTGTGCTGACAGGTTTCTTTACTAAAGCAATGCGGCAGTTTTAACATTAACTGTATAGTCGTTGGCTGTTTTGAGTTGCTAAATAGAACGCCCGCGGAGCCTAAATTGAAAGATACTTGTATTAATTTGAGATATAAAATTGTTTTACGCACACTTCACACAAGAAAACCCAATGCCTTAAGATCATAAAGAGCTATTTAGCTTGGTGATAACGATTGCAGATAAGTCAAAATCTCCGTCGCAAATAATTTCTGCGCCCTTATCTGCAAGATAACATCTATGTTATACTCAAATACTTCTTGCTCTTTTTTATTGTAGGTCATTTCATGAATTATGATGGCTACATTTGACAAGAAATCACAAATTCGAAAACAAGATAAAGAAACTTTGTAAGTTCAAAACTTTTAAGGCAACAGCTATGCCCAAGCCAAAATCACATGTGTAAACTATCAGACACGAAAATTTCGAGGCGCAAAAAGGCTATGTTTAATTCTTTTGATCCGCCTCAAAACGGCCTCCCAGCTTTTTAATCCATTTAGCTTAGTGTGTGTGCATGAGGTGTAGTATTAAATAGAGACGCAGAAATCTCCGGTTACAAGCATTCATGAATGAAGTTGTAGACCTTAACGATTGCAATTGTACAGTATACTCTCGGGTTGTTGCAAAACCCGCCACGCAGTCGCGCAAAGCTTTAAGAAACTAACACTAAAAGCAAAGTTTTGAAATACCTAAAATGAAAAAGTGGTATGTTGATGTACTTTGTATATTAACATCACAGGAATTCAGTCAAGCTGTTTTTTTGCTGAATCTTGTCGGTTTTACAAGAAATCTTAACTTTGAATTAAGCTATTAATGGTAAGTTGCAGTAATCTAATTATTTATCCAGTAAAAATCGCAACTGAAAGCGGGCACGTGTCGTGGTTTTCGGCTTTTGATGAAACACGCATTTTCCCTGTTTCTGAAAGTAGGTTATGCCAGCAGGTTGGTATCACCTGCGACCTTTGTGTAAAACAGCGAGCCCGTCGACCAGCCCCGAATATGTGGCGCGAAAAGGCAAAAACTAACAGTTTACATATAATCACATTTCATAAAAAATCATGCAGATGGCCATGATCTAATGCCGCCTTTTTAAAACATGTTAAAAGATTTACCTTCCGGCTTTTCATCAGACAGCTCTTTGGCCTGAACTCAAATATATAACGGGCAATTGCGCCCTATTGCGGAGGAGAGTTCTAGACCAATGTCTGACATCTGTTAGTCTGTTTATTAACCTTTAGTTTACACCATCGATGCCGCTGTGATCATAGTTCGAAGCCATTTTCTTCGACTACACACCGAAACTGCAAGATATATATTCCAATGCTGTTTTATCAGCACACTTGATTTTGTTTTACAGCTCTTTGTTTTGGCGGAAGTTAGCTATAATAGCCGAAAAATAAAGGAAGTTTTTAACCAAACTGATACAGCGCTTTTTCTTTTGTCATCTGTCTCCGATCAAGAAAGATTGACAGTGTAGCCACATGCAATATTTCAATATCAATACAAACACGAGTACTACTATAGCATTCCCGAATGCTGTAGCGCCAAGTTACACGCTTTTTTATCTACTAGTTTTGTTGTAGAGCCGCAGTTTCACTTTGCTCTGACCATCTAATCTCTCTATATTGGTGTCAGTCAATCAAGTCGCCACTAGTTCTAGCATAAAGTTTATCAGAGACAGAGTACGAATCTAGCTCTCATCTCCTATAAAAATCAATTATACATCACAGGTAATTCCCTCTTTTATTGTTTTTCTGCCTTGAATCTCAAAAGGTTTGATGAGAGTGTTTTACACAAGGATTTGTAGAGTAGGCTCATTTGCACAATAGAAAAGAGATCACCTTTCCCGGCAAAAAAATCTAACAATTCGTAGCGCCAAAAACCTTCCAATTGTCGATCTTGTTACTGACACTTCTGTTTTTATGAGATCTGTCAGAGGAAAACGAGACCACGAAACGATGTTTCTAATTTAGTCACCATGGGCATGGGGAAAGCTTAACTGAAAAAATCTCTCGACAAGGGCACTTCACATATCCGGTTGGAGTGTGTCATATGTAACCACCGACTCACTTCAGTAAATTAGGAGCTTGTCTCAATAATGATGTGTGTTAAATAAGGGGTCGAATTCCGTGACTCAAACCATCCGTTGGGGAACGCTACAAACTGTCGACAGATGGGATTCCGGCAAAACTTATAGGATATCTTTGTTTGTCTTAAAGCCACACCTCGATGCGATGAAGAGGACTTGACTAATAACACTTATTTTTAAGGAAAAGATTCAACTTGAGTCGACGATAAATAGTTTCATAAACAAGCTTTTGAACCCTGTTGCTAATATCCATTAAAATCATTTACGGTTTTGTCAAAGAACTATTTCTATAATACTTAAGTTTTGGCAAAGTTTGTATTAATTTAGATTACCAAATACGGTCATATTAAAAATCGTTTTGCACCAAAGTGTGAACAGGAAAACGGATTGAAGCAGTCTCGACATATTATTAATCGAGGTATCAATTTATTTTCATTCTGGGTGTCAAACTGTATTTTATACTACCCTTCAAGGGTTGTCAGACTTTTTGAAATAAATATCTTTAATGGATCTTGCAGATAGTTAACACAAGTCAAAACCAAGTTGAAAAAATAATCGCTAAGGTCAGAGGCCAAAATTAGCCATTGTTCATGTTTTATTCAAATTCTTATTTGCAAACTATCACGAGTTTCGCATCCATCGAGATTCGATCGAGTCTCAGTTCAACACCAAATGGGAGCTTGTGTCGACTGTAAGTAAGCTACCCTTTTGTTCTCCTGGGCTGGAAAGCAAAACCAGAAAATTGAGAGATTTCTTCCTATGTTCAATTGTCTTGAATGAAGCGGAGAACAAAGGGACTTTGAGCGGAAGTTTGGTAAAACTCCTCAGATAAGTTTCTAACACGTGTCTTCTGACATTCGATAGAGAGCTGTTAAATAAACCCCACCTCCTTGTCAATCATACACGCTTCGATAGACGATCGGTTGCTATAAAAACTAGAGGCATAACACAATCGTAACTCATACACAGAGAAAACTTTTGCGAGCGTCGGTGATCAATACGCGTTAAATTTTCCTGCACAACTTCCAACCGATAAATCTCGTGTGTTGTTCAACAACGAAATTCACAGCAGCAAAAAATCTTACGCTATTCCAGCGTTTTGCTACAAGCCCTCAGCGTAATTCTTTTAGAAGTTGTAACAGACGTTTTTCATCTCGCTAATACTGAAGCTGCCATTAGTCATGATGGAAGAACAGCTATTCCCAGTTTTGGATTTACTGAGGGACTCCAATCTTGAAGCATACTTCGGTAAGTTCTGTCTTAGTTTTATACACTAGTTTCAAAACTCTAAACATTAATAAGATTTTGTTTTCTTTATAATTTATGTAGTTCCGAGACGCTAGCTTCAATATTTGCTTTTGAGTCATTCTTTTTCCTGGATGTATACGTTCCGGGCGCTATTTGTTTACAAGATTTGCACAGTTTTTCATTGCAACTCCATACATAAATCTGCCTGATCGAAACCCGAACACAGTCTCCGCCCATGATTGGTTTATTGTTTTAAATGGGCTTGACTTCCGGTTAAAGGGGCCACGTGCCGACACCACAGAGTTTTGCCCTACATCGTCTGATCACCTCACAAAGCCTTCGCACTTAAGTGAAACTATGACTAGGTGGGAAAAAAAGTTCGCACTCAGTGAACATAAAACAAAAGATTTAATAGACGCTGCCCGATACAATTTCCTCTTCTTTATGCTTTTTTGCCAGGTAACGCCAAGAAAAACCCCCCGGTTTTCCGTTCTATTTTAATCATTAAAGTCTTTCCCGTGAACACAGAGGCATTATCTCACGGGGGTTTTTGTTATATGTTTCTTTAAAAGGAGTGGCTTTTTCTTCCTTTCTTAAGTCCCACTGCTTCCGTAATTGACTTGAATCAGAGAACTAAGATATTGATTCAATAAAAATTTGTTTATCTTAGTGATAGGATTTCGGACGGTTATTTCGCTGCATTTTCTGGATAAAATGTTGCTCATTTTGTCTGATCGGCGGCAGTTTTTGTGCTTAGTACAGTTTAAAATGGCCGCTCATTACCGCCTGCACGGTATCTGACAATGAACTTACTGTCGCTTATTCTTCACTTTCAATGAACACTTAAATTTTTCATAGAAACCACCGACTTTGAATTAGATGTTTGTTTCATGTTCCTTTCAAGACAAGTTGGACCAATGGTCGTTTTATAAAGAGCGCAAAAATTGGCAAAGGAGTTAGAGCAATTTCGGTTTATGCAGAACCGGGTTTTGGCAGGATGGGAGCTAGCAGTAAGATTAAATATGGTAATATCCCGTCAAACAAACAAGCTTCGGTCGGCACTCTGCGTGGTCTCTGGGTCTAGTCAATTAGTCTTGCTTTATATTGGTCAAGTACCCTATGCTGCATTTGTACTTTAAGATTATCCTTTTCTTCAGAATCCAGCTGCGGATTAATTGAAGTACAAAGGTTACGTTTATTCAAAAAAAAATATGATTTTCGGAAAGCCCCTTTATTGCTAAGGCGTTTGAGTTAGCACGCAAAATATCTACTTAATTTGAGGCCTACGCGTTTGTGATGTTGTGTAGAATATTTAGTCCCTTGTTCTAAGAAACACTCAACATAAAACATCGTTTCCACATCAGTTATCTGGTTATGTTTCCGTTTTATAAACGTGAAAACCCAAATATAAATCACGTACCAAAGAGAAATGGAGCTACTACCATTAAACTTTGACCACCACAATTAGTTGAGTCATGAGAAAAGCTTTTTTGCCCCACCTCCGCGATATCTACCTCTTGTGTTTTTCCACCGCGGAGACTGAGAGACCTTGAGACTCAGAGTCGTTGTTCAATATAAGAACTTTCGAAACAGACCCAATCACAGCGTTTGGTTGGTTAACAAGAAGTTTCCAGTGAAAAAGCAACGAAGGGGATCTTATTTCAACTTGTTTGGAAGTCTGTTGGAAGGCTTTATTGAATTGAGAAAATTTTTCACAAAATAACCTCTCAAACGGACAAGTACTATGGTTACAATGAGAATAAGTTAGTTTCATCAAAAATACGCACTTCTCATTATAACTTTAGAGATACATTATCAATAACGAAATTATCATACTATATTTCCCGGTCAGACATTTGTATATTAAAACATGTTTACTCCAATCTTTAAAAGCTTTGTTACAAAACAAGTCGAAATTGAAGCTGCGCAGTTCAATGCTTGGTCAAAATCAGTTCGCCTTGGGAGAAAAATGCATTTGATAAGGTTAAACAAATGCTTTTCAGATCCAAAAAACAGTACAGAGCACTTAAGAAAGTTCTCACAACAGCGGCAATTGAAAAGAAAATCGAGAGTATAAATAGATAATGGCAATTATCTTCTGTACATCAGTCAATATCACTACGTATATCGACACATCATGCATGAGAAACTGCTCTCTAAATTTCAGTAGTTTTATCTCTATTTCCACTACAACCCTCACTAAAAACATACTCTGGCCCTAATCTACCATCAACTTGTTGAAAAATTTCTGCTGTTGTCAGTCTACTCTTTATAGTTTTAGGCAGCGTTAAAAGAAACAGGGCGCTCTGTGTTCTGCAGTCACAAATTCATAGACCCAGAAAATTTAATCAAAGATTGCTCTTTGTTTTATAGTTCAGAACTACTCAGTGAAAAAAGCGGATGTCGGTAAGCTATAAACAAAACGTTGGTAGGTGAATTCAAACTCAGAAATCAACGTATGGCTTTCCTTTTTTCCCAGAGTTACTTTCTTTTAAACAAAAAACTTGAAATACAGCGGAATTTAAGAAAACTTCATCGGGAACTGAATAAATTCCTGGTCTTAATTGCCCATGATTTCACAAGTAAATTTCTAACATGCGTCTCACCCCATAGCATATTATGCGGCAGGGATTCGGCTAATAAAGAAAGTTTTCGTTTGGGCTTTTCATGTCAGCTGAACAAGAATCTCAAAAACTGTGGTATTTTTTCGAATTTATAATTGAACAGAACGAAGTAATGGTGAGAAAGTTTGATTGAGAATGAAGACAGAATGAAGGAGGTCCGAGAAACTAGAGATACGTGCTTCTTTCAAACAATGAAGAATATTTAACAAATAGAGGCGGGAAAATAAAGTCTCATCTAAAAAACTCCCACTTGTTCCTAACGCTGTAAATTTATAAAACCTTTCAGCGAGCGTTAAGCTTTTTAAATTATTTTATTTCTTAATCAACTTGTGAACCTTCGTTGATGCCAGTCTGCGTAGAATTGAAGACAATTTATTCTTTGCAACAGCTAAGAAACATTCCGGTGAAAACAGAGCTTTTGCAAAAAAGGTTACAAAAAGAATATAAAGTCATAGCCCGAAGAGACTGCCTGAACACAACGTCGTTTGAAAGTAGAGCATTCCACCTCGTAAACCACAAGAACCTGCACACAAGTGAAAACTGTTTCAAAAAAACAAATTTTGGAGGTGTTACGCAAATCTATTTGAAAGGGAGAACAGTTGTTATCTATCAGAAAGGTATTTGTCTCTGACACTTCTAAAAGACAAAACGTGTATCTGTCTTATTCAAAGCTCCTTTTTGAAACGACCGGCCCGTTTTTGGTGTTTGAACACTCAGTTGCTAACTACTTGCAGAAGTTCATGTTTCTTTTTTTGTATGCGAGACCAAAGTTTGATTCGTGTTTGATTTGGTGTAGTTTCTTGGCCACAGCGTCTTTAATACGAAGCATTTAACTTTTACAAACTCCAGGTTCAAAGTCCTAAAGTGATTTGGAACTTTCAAGACAGATAAACCGATGAATTCAAACCTCAATGCGAAATTGTATTGCTGTTGTGATAGATCTTTCCTAAACATTCGAAACTTAACTAAAGCTAATGGCAATGGACTTCAAATATTAACCTCAGGTTGTTTTAGGCTTACTCAAGGCAATAGCAGTCTAAGGTTTCGGAAAACTTGTACTTGGAAAGTCTGTTCTTAAAAGTAAGCTTTGATACTCTCGGTAGGATTGATTGAAACAGAAATCAGACGAGCTTCAACACATTGCATGCGTATGGAAGTATTTACAAAACGAGTAGTTAATTGATTATGCACGTTTGCACTGAAACGTGCGTTGAGCTAGTATGCGCCTTTCGAATTAACTTTCACTTGGCAAATGCACAACTCACATCGTTTATTTTAATTCAATATATTCAAATTAATAACTTGATTTAATGTTTAAGCTTGATCCGGTCAATGTTGTGAGAAAACACGTCCAAGGGCGACAAAGCTGAACGAGTGCGTCGTGACGAATGCGAGCATTTTTCTTGCGCAACGGATGAATTTCTTTCGGATTCCTAAAATTCAAAGCAATTTTTGTGTCAAGCATTTTTACATTAGTTTCTACCAGGATCTTCATGCATTTTACTGGAGGAAACGTTAACTACTGCAGCACAACTTGGTCTGGTAATTACAAATGGAATGAATTAGTAATTCAACTGTAACAAAGCTAGTTTTTTATAAAACAACGTATCAAGTTCACAGCCATTTGTTTTCATCCTTTGAAGTGAACAGTCATTTTTGTTGTTTTCAAGAATATCAAAATGATTGATGTATTTACTCTAGTTTCTTATAAACTCCATCAAGTGAATAGTTGTTTTTCTCATCAGTTGAAATATTGTGTGTTATTGTTTTTTTACTTTCGAACCAGTTGAAATCCAAAAAATGTTTTGCCACAAAAAATGGTTTGCACTATTCTTACTAGCTTCTGATTCATTAAGTTTTTCGTGTCTTGGAGAGTGAAATCATTGGTGGTATTCAACTTAACTTTTGAGATAGTCATTGAACCCTCAAAAACGGCCGTATACTTGGTCCATCTCGAACAGTAGAATAAAAGAATATGCAAGCAATGTTTTTAAAAAATCGGAAGTTGATAACTTCCGAGAAATTCAAAAGACTCCACGTAGTGAAAGAACTCAGCAAAGATAGGGTCGAAACAAACAAAACAACAAAACTTACAAACGCTCTAGATGAACCTACTAGTATCCTTGAAAACCGAAGGTCTTAGTTTTTCAAATTCATTTATTGTCATCTACTATCAAATTGTTTAAAACATGACTCGCGCCCGCGTTATTCGCATGGTTAGGCGCGTGAGAACCTAACTTGTTCTATTTTTCCATATTTTTGTCTAACTTTTAGTTTGGAAAGAGAAAGATCGGTTCAAGGTTTCTCCTTCCAATTTTAACTCGACTCCCTCTACTTGAGGATTCTTTCGAGTAATAACGTTGTCATTGGTTGTTATATTTTTCTTTTAAAGATGTCTTGCGCGCGGCCGGCTGCCAAAAGAGTTACGCTATTTCGGTTTGCTTCAAAATTCATCAAATGTTTGAACTGAAGACTCTGGCTGTTCCATTTAAAATCATAAACTAGATTTCCGATTTTAGCAGGGATACCATGAGAAAGAATTGCGTTGACCTTTTTATAGCTCATTTTGTGATTGTTTTATACGACAAAACTACAAGCCTTTAACTAGAGCAGACTATTCAAAGAAGGCAAAATAGTTTTACAGATGTTTCATCACTCACTGAAAAACTGAATGCCATGCTTTTCCCTAGTTTTTAGCACGCTATCAAACTTCTCAAGGCTATATAACAAAGTTTTTTAGCGCGCTTTCAAACTTTGATAAGAGAAAAGCAACAATATTTCGTCGTGCTTTACGCATGTGGTTTATGAAAGCTTTTTTCTCTGTTTATAGATTCCTTGTCATATCGAGGGACGGCAGTAGATAAGCGAAATGATCCACTATACTTCGACGAGTCAGCTCTAGCGGGATACAGAGGTAAGGGAAACTGATCTGCTGAGTGGAAAGCCATCTAAGTAAAATGCTTAACAAGGAAAAAAGATAGGTTATACTGTCTTCAGTGGTAGGCAACCCTACTTGGCTACAACATTCGCTATAAACGTGCTCGAGTATATGTATCTATAGTAGCCTTGTTAGACCTCCTTATCGAAAACCGGCCTGCGATTTCTACCAACAAACACAATTTGGTGAAAAAATTGCGCATGGACAAAAACAAATTAGAGGAGGCATTGTATTGGGGAAATCCGAGAATAAGGGGAAATGTGTAAAGATTACACATTCCGTCGAAAAGAAATAGTTATGTCTCACTCAGTTGCAAGTTAATTATTATTCTTTGTGCTCAGGAAATGCGTGGAAAAAATTGAACTGTATAGTGCAAGCTTTATGAAAAGTTTTGATCCGGTTAGTTTAATACCGCAGATATAAACAAACTAATATCAATAAGTGCTGGTCGAGATACCGGTCTTTGAGTTTACCTTTGTTTGATTAGATAAGCTTAAACATAAAGAAATGTTTGTATTCTCCCTTGGTAAATCTTCAAATATCAGAGAATATCATATATGGGTATTCACCCTACGCTTCAGTATTTTGTCACGAAACAGATGTTTCGATGTATTTTGAAACAAATTTGTTGTTGCGTTTTCTGCTTTGGAAACATCGTTCGTTATCAAAAACTATTTGGAACAAATTGGTTGGCTTCATTTGAAGCATACTGAATCCCACAATCGATCTAATCTTCAGTTTAATATTTATGAAATATACGTGCTAAATTCCACATTTTAATAGCATCCTTTTGAACTGAGGGTAAATATCACAAGGGAGAGTTCCCGCCCTCATGGAACGTGTCAGGAAGTTTTCAACTAGCAACAAGCTTCAATGATTTAATAGAGATAGAGATAGATATATACCTTATTGCCATGTCATTCCATGCATACATGTTTTTGTAATCTTTATTCTAAAAAAATCTAAAGTAAACTTAAGTTACGTACTAAATTCATAGCAGAAACAGAAAATTTTACTCTGTAAAAGAATTCGAGCCAAGAAACATGATTTAATGTATCTGCCTCGCTTGATCAAATCTTTCTCTATAAATTCATAGCAGAAACGTATTGAACTCTATAAAAGAGTTCTGAGCTAAGAAACATGATTTAATGTATCTGCCTCGCATGATCAAATCTGTTTTCTAGAAAAACCAAGGCCTATAAGATGTAGAAAAGATAACCGTTTTCATTACCTTGTCCAACTCCACTTAGGTTTTCTTACAATAAGGAAAACGGAATCTATTCAAGTTCATATTATGTTTAAAGTTCAAAAAGAAACAACAAAAGTGACATGAATTTGTTTAGTTCAAAAAGCAGCAATAAATTCTTAGTTTGGCTGAATTAGATCCTTTTATTATCTTCTGCACGTGTAGAAAAGAAAACTAAATCTAATATTGGCACAGTTAATGAAGCCAGGCTGCTGTTCTATTTTGTACGCGAATTCAAGGTCTGCAGTTTCGATTGTCGTTAATGGTTTTAAAATGACTTTAAAATCGGCTTCAGCCAAAAATTGATTTACCAATTTCCTAATCTTTTTCTCAGCAAATCGGTGAAACTGCAGCGTAAAATATGCAACTGAAACAATCGTGACAGCGGACTGAAACAAATTGTTTCGAATCAGCATGGGCTGTTCCTGCTACCATGCGGTGTTCTTTTAGTTTCAAAGAAAAGCACTTGAATGAAGAAAAACTCGACCATTTTACCATAAAGTAATAACAAACTTGCTAACCGTCTACACAGAAAGTAACCTTGAAAATTCATATTCAGTTAGTAAGACAAGTCAGTGTAAAACAAAAACCCAGAGTGTCAGTCCTCAATGTTACTATTCTCGCTTGAAAGCCTGCTGAACGGTTGTGAACCCCAAAAATCTCTTTAGATTCCTCTTTTTAAAAATTAAAAAAACATCATTAATTCAAACACTGAAGCAATCGCGCGGAGTTATTGGCAGCGTTATTCACTGGGGTTGTTGTTTTCACAAAACTTACAACATTTCCGAAACGCTTGTTTTCACTCATTAATTTGAAAGTTAAATATTTACTTCCTGACAGAAACTAGTTGATTAACAAAGTATTTCCAAAACAAAAACTTTGAGTAGCTTCAACTTCTAGAACAGCCATTTTGATAGAAATTAAAAAATTTTTTTTTTTTTAATTTCTTCTCAGAATCACCGAGGATGCTAGATCACTGCACGAGAACGTAAAATAGGACTTAATCCTCTTGTAAATGGTTGCTTTTGCAAACAGACCTGGAATTGTTTAAGTTCGCATAAGTGTAGCCATATGAAATAACTATGGTATGATGAAGGGAACACAAAAGTCTGGTAACCACTTTTAAGAACCCAAGAGAACTAAGACAATACGGTCGAGTCTCTCGGTTTTCTTCTCACATTCCAAGAGGATCGATAGCTACTGAGAACATAAAAGTTGATTTAATCCTCTTGTAAATGGTTTATTTTGTCAAACAGATTTGGCACTGTTTGCGTTCGTATAGTATGAGAAGTAGAACCATATGGAAGAACTTTGGTATTCTTAAGGGAAAACCTAACTTTAAAAAACAAAAGAACTTAGACAGTTTTCTTCTCAGAGTCACCGAGGACACTGGTATAAAAAGAACATAAAATTTGACGTAATCTTCTTGTAAATGGCTTCTATGAAGTTGTTTAAATTCGTAAAACCATATGGAAAAACAATGGTATGTTTTATCGGAAAACGAAAACCTGATCATCACTTATAACTAACCTCAAAGAAATGCGAGTCTGTCGGTTTTCTTATCATGATCATGTAATCACCGGGATAGTTAATGAGAACAACAATGAGTTGACTTTTTCTTGTAATGACAAATAGATATCGATTTGTGTAAGATCATATAATTATAAAACCATAAGAAAAAACTATGGTATATGTTTAAGGGAAAGCGAAAGTCTGGTAATCACTTTTCAAAAACCTAAAAGAACTACGACAAAATAAGAGTCTATATCATTTTTCTTCTCAGAATCACCGAGGATGCTAGTTACTGCATGAGAACGTAAAATACGACTTAATCCTCTTGTAAATGGTTGCTTTTGCAAACAGATTTGGAACTGTTTAAGTTTGTACGTGTATAAATATATCCATATTGAAAAACTACGGTAAACATAAGGGAACACAAAAGTCTGGTAACCACTTTTAAGAACCTAAGAGACAACAATACGGTCGAGTCTCTCGGTTTTTTCTCATATTCCAGGAGTATCGATAGCTACTGAGAACATAAAAGTTGACTTCATCCTCTTGTAAATGGTTTCTTTTTCAAACAGATTTTGAGTTGTTTAAGTTTGTATATAAGTATAACCATATGGAAGAGCTTTGGTATTCTTAAGGGAAAACTAAATTCTTGTAATCACTTTTAAAAAAACAAAAGAACTTAGACAGTTTTCTTCTCAGAGTCACCGAGGATACTAGTAGAAAAGGAACATAAAATTTCACCTAATCCTCTTGTAAAAGGCTTCTATAAGTTGTTCAAGTTCGTAAAACCATATGGAAAAACAATGATATGTTTTATCGGAAAAATCAATTATAATAAACCTCAAAGAAATGCGAGTCTGTCGGTTTTCTTGCTATAATTTTGTGAATCACCGGGATAGATACTGAGAAGAACAATGAGTCGACTTATTCTTCTTGTAAAAGATATCTTTGACAAATAGATATCGATTTGTATAAGACCATATAACCATAAGACCATATGGAAAAACTATGTCTATGGCATGTTTATAGTAAAGCAAAAGTCTGGTAATCACTTTTAAAAAACCTAAAAGAACTAATCTGGAAAAATATAAATGGGAGCCTCTCTCGATTTTTTTTTCAAAATGACCGAAGATATAGCTTTATTGAGAACAATAAGAAATCAACTTAGTACACAATGCAAATGGTTTCTTATCGATTTGTTTAAGTTCGTATAGAAACGACCATGTATAAATTAGGTTAACCAAAAGGCTTCTAGTTTCGAGCCATCTCTTTTAGCCGAGTTCTATACTTAATCACGGATTCTTCAAAAACAACCACAGACCTTTTCGGCTATTTTTGGAAGTTTACTTCATATTGAATGATAATGTTTCGACACCCCTGTTTGGCGGTCACGTAATGGGATCCAACAGAACACGCTAGAAATAAATTCTTTACTTGCGCAACTATCACAAAGAAAGTTTCTTCTTTTGAAACGTTAAATAAAAGTGTTTTTCATGGTTTGCTGACTCCGTTCGTAACTAGTGACTGACAAATCATTAGTTCAGCTTGGTTTAAACGATATGTTTGCGTTAGAAAAGTTTCGACTGGTCAGCAAAAACTTTAATTAAAGAAGGTGCAACCCAACTGCCGGTTTGAGGAGAGTTTAGAAATTTCTCCCGAAGGCCTTTTCTACACAAATGTTAAATAAACTTCTAACCCAAACTTTTTTCCCATGTGTATTTTATCACTTTTGTCCCGAAACAGCAAATATATTTAGTACTGGTGACTTTGGCCACTTCTCATTTATATTGCATGCCACTCAAGTATTGCGCATAGGTCAGCATACAATTCTAACAATATTACGATATGCCCAAAAATACAGCAACACTCGATAAAACACTCGGAAACTCATTATTGCGTCGGCAAGTTTGCCAAACTCTAAGTTAATCTTTCACTCCTATGCTCAAAAAAGGGGAGGTTGAAATTTTTGTAAACATATTATTTTCATGTATATTAAGTGAAGATTTGACTAAAAAAGGGTAAAGTGGAGGGGTGGAGAGAATCCTTGAAGATACTCGTTCATATCTAATATTGGTAAGATTGTAAGCCCATGGGGGAATAATAGACGAGGATTAGTTAACAAATCTGAAAAACTGAAGGAGCTAAAAAATGCAGACATCTCTGATATTAGTACATATAAAAAATCATGTTAACCAACGTTGCAAAACTTTTTGTACAAATAGTGAGGCGAAGGATGTTGCAGAGAGCAATATGAAAATATGGTGGCAATAATACAACAATAAAGAAAGTAATAACAATAGTAATAAAATATTACTAATAATAATGATAATGATAACAGTAATGATAATAATGATGATATGAATGATATGAATGATAACGATAATGATGATGGTGTGATGGTGATGGTAAAGACAATGACAATGATAATAGCCAACTTGACATACATGACAGTAAGTTAACATTCAATCCTAAACGTTGTAGCGCTAAATGCTGGCAATCAAAAAAGAAAATTGAGATGACAATTAATTAAGATGATAGCATGATACATTTGATGACAGAGCTATAGGACATGATGATCAGCAACTTAAAAATGAAATAAAAATTATAGTAAAGGCAGTGTTGTTTTAAATAAATCGTAAAACTTTGAACAGTATCAAAACTTGTGAAAAGCTACTATACCAACGTAGAAATCTACAATTTTTAAAACAATCGCAGAATTTGCGTCCTCTGTTTAAAAGGTCAGCGGCTATTAAATCTGGAGCACTTGTTAATTAAAGCAGTGAAGCGCAGTTTCCCATTCGAGTGAATGTTCCCGTTGATTACGGTACACGTTGGTAACACAATGGTTTTAGCAGAGACAACAACTCAAACTATCAAAATGAGAAGCATAAAACAGGAACCTAACTCAGAAGGTATTTTACAACAAATTTTGTTGCATAGCATTAAACTTTAGTACAACTTTTTTACTCCAGGTCAGATTTTAGAATCAAATTCTAGGCATACTGACTTGATTCCGATGCGACGGTTTCTCAGAATTCGCAAGTTTTCGACGAAATCTAAGAGGGAGCCATTTCTGAGAACTGAGAGAAATTTGATCCTAGTTTGACCTTAAGGCCTGATAAACATGCAGCTCATTTTTTTGAACAAATAAGATGCTTTTACAAGTTAAAACAGTTCGAATGTGTTTTTTATTTCAAACAAGTTACTCGACTTTGTTATTTTTATATGTCACGCTTAAAATTTGTATTTGAGCTAACCGTTTGTCAATTTTTAGTGAATATTATTTCGTTTTTGCGAAAACTGTTTGTAAACTCTGGATATCAAATAACATGAAGACAGCAAAAAAAAATTATAATGGAAAAGTGCGCAAGGGTCCAAACTGATAAGTTTTTAAGCAACATTCTTGTGTGTTATCGAGTCTAAGTTTGCTATGCATAAAAACTTTTGTTATTTCTATATATGCAAATTAATTAGGTTTCCTTCAAGCGTCACACAGGAAGTTAAAGCAGTTTGTTTTAAGAAGCCTAGCGGAAGTCCTCGCAAATTTTCAAGTTTCATAACACGTAATAGAAAGCTGAATTTTTGTGAACATGGCAATACAGAGTTATCAGTCATTCTTTTCGAGACAATGAATCGCACAATAGACGTATGTGAAAAAAATAGGCTTTAAACGACCACATGTCCCTTCAGCATTGTTGCTAAGTTTATTGAAGTTATGCTGATTCTGTTGATAGCAGATTTTGCTCATAATATGTGAGGTGTTATATAGAATATTTGTATATTTTAAAGTAACCTTCTACCTCAAATGTGGACGGTTCGTTTTAAAAGACACCCATGAGTATTCAGTAACATTGTTAACTATAAATTTTGGTGTGAAAATCGACTATTTAATATTCAGAACTTATTAGTCATTGTTTTGGGAAATAGTTTTATAAAATGACGGAACGATATTGGGAATAAAGGACAGATTTCATAACATATGATCTCGAAACAGGGCTTTGGCTAAAAAGTTGAGTTACCTTATCAATCAACTTATTGCCTGCCCCGTTGTCAGTTTCTCCTAACCAGATCTCGCTTCTTAACGAAACCTCGTGGATAGCCAAAATTATAGTTTTGTTCACAGGGAAACTGATTACAAACAAGAGAAACTCGTGATAAGTAACCAAAGCTAGCAGATTTTTATCTGGCATTCCTTGAAAAACTAAGATTATACTAACTTAATAAGACAATAACGTTTCCTTGGACTGTTTAATCGCGTCACAGTAGTAGGTTGGCTGTATCAGCAATTAAGTTAGACGAGTTGATTAACATCTAAAATGATTCAACACAATCGTTTTATTATACGCTTGTGTAGCAATCGCTCCAGAGCAAAAATATCCGGTATTCATTGATGTACGATTCATCAGTAAAACTATAAAGTTAGACCCAATACCAGCTTAAATAGATTTATCGACACGCAAATAGGTGTATCTTGTAGACTTCCGCTTCTTCATTTAAATTTAAACTGAACACTGGACAACAGGTAGTGAAAATGTAGTTAGCATATAAAATACAATCAGCCCAATACATTGCGTAGTCTTCAAAACTGAGTTTATCATCGCTGAAGATAGTGTTTATCAAATTTTTCTGCAACTCATGCGCCCTGTCACGAAGAACTCAGTTAACTTTGCATGGCCAGGAATCTCATTTTTTGTGTTTGGTTGTCAAGGAAAAAACTTAATTCTTTCAACCGCAATAATTAGAGTTACCACGTAATGTTTGCTTTGCTGTCAGACTGCATATGTAAAAACATTTGAGCTCCTTTAATGTTCCTTGATTGTTTAATTTTCAGATTATGATGATCAGGACATTAAGCCTTTCCAAACAGGAAAGCGAGACACGAGCTATGCACAGTGTTCGTACCCTTCAACATGGCCGACTACTCAATATCATTACCAGCCTGCTCCGGCCAGAACCGGTCCCTTTACACCCGATGTCCGTTTTCAGAACCTCAAACCTTTTTACGAGAAAGTTCAGTGTCGTAAGAACAAACACTCAAAACAGAGGCTATTTGGAGCTACTGTGAATATGGTAGCGATAATGGACGCGCAGATTCAACACATCGAAGTATATGTTGAGCGATGTCCCAAGGCGGCCGTCCTTTGCGGGGACCAAAATGGTCAGGTCCCTCTTAAACCAAAAATGGAGTCACTGCTGTTTACGGAGGTTTGTCCTTGCTAACGCTACCTTGTAGATAATTCTAATTGGAGTTTCATAGCTGTGCAAGTATTTTAAAAGAAGGAAGCTGCGTATTAATGTGTTTAGGATTTGTATTGTGCGTTCATCATATAGTAATATTTTAGTAACTCAGCCTCAAACGTCAAAATACAGGTAAAACAAAACCAAACTGGCAGTATTATAAACAAACAAAATGTGTCCTGTTCAGTTTCTTTCGAAACTATGCATTGTTTCACGTCGAACTTTAACAAAACCCTTTTTAGAAAACCGATTCTAGCTCTACATATAAGTGTTTTGTCACTTTTTTGCCCCGCTAATGGGAGGTTCAGACATACAGCTGTAAAAGCGGAAAAATTTAAAGTATAGCTTATCGAAGTGTATACTCCTTTGATTTATCGTGTTGAATCCTCCCAACTCAGACATACTAATTTTGTGCCCGATTTTTCTCGAATATTCCTTTCCTCTCTTTTATAGAGAAAAGACTCGTTCTCGGTTACTCTATCATTCAAACAAGTATTCTGTGTTCTTCAGCTGTTTTCAGTCTGTTATCCCGTAAGTGTTAGTGTTAAATCTTGCACAACGTTTGTCTGCTGCTCGATTATTTATAAACTTCTTCTTTGTGATTCTAGGGCGGATACCCGGCGATGCAACACTTCTCTATCGATTTGGACTCCGTTTATCTCTCTCCAAAAGGAGCACCGGTTTACAAGCTATCGACCGTGGACTCCGACAGGCGTAACCGCTTCAGGCTGGTGACTTATTTAGTGTTTATAGACGGAACCCGGAGCAAGCCATTTTATAGTAATTCATTCTTGCTAAGAAGCAAAAGGAGTCAGCGAAACTCACCTTATTGAGCAGAGTGAAAAGAAAAAACATTTGAAATTCGAACCTAGCATTTAAATTGCGTAGGTTTGTCGTTAAAAAGGACTTTTCTAAGCCTTTTTATTTTCCCAGTATTTTTACTTTTTCTCTTATTTTTCAGTCTTGTTACTTTCATTTACTATAAGTACGTAAGTATTTATTTAGGTGAAAACTGATAAGGTTTAACGATTGCTTTCAAAGTCTTTTCATACGTGTTAGTTACTGAAACTAAGATGATTCTCCAATGGTTTCCTCTGTCACCCTCAACTAGCTTCGTTTATTTGCATTAGCACTAAATAATTTCAACAGAGCAGTTTAACAAAGCATAGCATCCAGGTATGTCATGCATGCCCGGCGGCTTATTCCCCTTCAGTTGAATGTTAATTCGTAAATCGGAAAATAAGAATCGCGATCGAGAAGTTTTAATATAACCTGATATCTGTTCAACGTTTAATAAATTCAGCAGAATGTAATAAGTTCTTTAGTAACTGATTGAATGTAAAAGTTTGCTGTATGAAATAATTAAAACTATTTTTGCTATTTGCCTTATTCAGCACATTTTTCCCACTAAGCAAACTAATTTTTTATTTGTTTTTCAAAACCTAAAATAAACATCTAAGAAAAATTTGAAGCTGTTCATATGTACATTTGCGCAGTATTGTGCAATTGCAAGAAACCATTATTCAAAACAATCTTAACAGCAACTGTTCAGTTGTACTTATCTTGAAAAACACATATTTTTGGAGTTTCAGTGGAATATACTCTATTTTGTTTTAAACAAAAAGCTGAACAGAGTAAAAATTTCTTATTTCCCAAGGAAACTAATGTAAGCATTTGCCTTAACAGTTAAAATCTTAAACTTTTATTATAAAGAGAAATAATCAGTGTTGAATGAACGTTTCAAAGTATCTGCAAAATCCGAAAAAAAAATGAGTTTGTTTTAATGTATTGGCTTGTATTCGTGATTTCGCTGGTGCTTTTGTAAAGTGATCATGAGAGCCTCTTCCAACTAGACAATAGATATAGAGCTCAAGTGTATCAAGGCATTACACATAGCTTCATGGCTTCCCGTTGAATTTTGAATATATCAATCAGCATAGTTGGAGTTAATGTGATTTGGTTGCAGCAGGAAGGAAGCTTAGTGAAATGGCAAAAGGATAAAAACAAAAGAAATAAGCATATAGCTTCACTTTCGTGTTGTACAGGGCGTCTCCTCTTTGTTACGCTAAGTTGTATACATTCATTTCGTTTCGTTCAGTAATTTCATTTTAAGTGCTGCCGAAAGGTAGCATATTGAGATGGACTTCTTTTTGTTCTTTAAGTGAGCTTCATTACACTGACTGACAGTAAAACATTTACCAAGTCACTGTAAAAAAAGTCGTGAAACTGCATGTTTAAACCTCAGAAAAATAAAAAGGAAAAGGTAAAATATTTTTGTGTACCAAAACTTTGTTTTATACGAATCTTTAAAGGTTTGTCTTCTTGAAAGAAGTTGTTTAAGTACTTTCATGTGAAAGAGCGTTAGTTCAAATATGTTTGGTTGGCCGACCTGAGTAATAACTATCAAGTAATATCATTTATGAATGTAAATAACTTGTAATAACAATAAAAAAAACGAAGTTAGGAAAACTTGTTGATTCGTTTTATAATAACTGAACTCAACGGGTAATTTCGGGCTGGTAATCAAGTGTAGGAGTTTGAAATACGGATTTCCTTTCCTTTCCGGTCACCGAAACGAAATGTATTAGAATTCGGTGTCCAATTTAAAAGAAATCTCTAAATATAGTTGGGTTGGAAAAACAAAATACAACTTCGGACAACAAACTGTTTTACACCGTTCATTGGTGTGCAAGTGTTTCAATTTGAGAGGACCTATCAGTTACCCAGGGAGCGGATGCTTGAAGTATACATGATGGTAGAGGGGGGGGGGGCGGAGGGGGCAGTCTGCCAATTCTTGGGGGTTCCAAAATTTGCACTCTCAGTGTTTGTTTTGGTCGAAAGATCGGTCACATGTTTTTAAGGTCTTGACATTTACGGCACTTATTTTTGGATCACTTCTCTAGGCGAACGTTTTGACGCAATCAGTGAATCAGAATACTATTCGTTTATTTCAGC
>JANVCF010049228.1:0-13349 GCA_025388745.1 Hydrozoanthus gracilis
TTTAAACAAGATAAAGTCATTTTCAACACTTCGAGTCTGGTATATCTTACGAGTGTTTGATTTTCAAAATTTTGATCGACCACACTGAACACTTCGAATTCTAGAAAATCACCGCTTCTCGGTTCTTTATTACGAAAAGTTTTTCCCAACAAATTATCATCGTTCTAAACTTACTAACAACTATGATGTGTGAACAATTATTCCGCACAGCATTCGGTAAAATTCTCTTAATTAAGTTACGTTTCCGCAAGTGAAAATTTGACCTTTCGTAATAATTCCTGTGACAGTAGGTGAATGCGAATATAAACAAGATAAAATGATTTTCAACAATTCGAGCTGAGTGTTTGACTTTCAAAACTTCGGTTGATCGCATTGAACACTTCGAAACCCACAAAAATCACCACTTCTCGGTTCTCTGAACTCCTGAAAGCCTTCTACTTCTAATCAGCATTCTTTCGTCGTAAGCGGCTGCCATTCCTCATGTGGCTGTATACCGTCCCAGCCTTGTTCGTCGCGCTCTCTGCCGTCTAAACACAATCTTCTTCCTCGTTATCGATATTACTGTTTTTCGCTGCTCGATGTCTCTTTTTTTAACTTTCACTAGAATTTGGGCACATTTCTTCCATATGTTTTGGTCGGTTCAATCGATGAAACACAAGACCAAGGACAACGTTTCCCGCCATGCGCCAGCAGTATAAGGTTTCGGCCAGCGGAAGGAGTGAATCAAGAGGGAGGCCAGTTTAGCGATATTCAAACCTCTGTAAAAATGTCGCGTTTTATCCGATTCGATAAATTTTTTCGGCAATATTATTTTTTTTGTTCTATAGAATACCTTCCCAAACTAAGCCGATTCCTTTAGTAGCACTTTAATCCGATACCGTCATAGGAGAACCCGCATTCAACCCCATGTTTTCTCTTGCAAAATCGAAAATGTGAGTATCAAGGCTTACGAAGCACAAACGTGTTATCCCTGGCCTTTTCTTTTCGAACAGAAAAACTTACTTTCAAGGTACTTATCAAATAAAATGGTTTAGTTTATTCAATTTATGTTCGATTATTTGTTCGTTGGTTGAAAAAAACATTTTTGATTATTATGCCACGGTTTGAAAAGCGAGATGAGATTTGGTTTGTATAATCGTTTTGATTGGCCGTTTTGCTTGATTTCCTGCATCTCCGGTGAATTGAGATTTTGTTTTAACTAAAACGAAGTTTCGCTCGCATTATTTCGGTGTCTCTTTTAAAGTTATTACACAAAAGCAACAAACCATACTTTTCTATGGATTTTTGGGCATGATAATAAACCACTTGGGATGTTGTGAGAACACTGGAAAAGTCTGCAAGCCCCTCGCCTTCGGCACAGGTTTCACAGCTTTTCTCGTATTCTCCCGACATCCAAAGCCGTTTATTGCTTTTTTCTTAAAAAAACAATAATACCGCTAGCCATACTAGCTAGAGACTATTTAATCGGCGTGGGTCGCGGGTCGCGGACAAAGCTCTTTCAAAAAGATAAGCGAAACCTGAACGAACAAACCTGGGTGCTTGAAGTAAAGAAAAAGAAAAAAAAGGATAGTCCCTAAATGCAGGGCATGCCGCGAGTAACAAAACGAGGGACAGTTTACTGTTTCAGTCAAGGGGCTTTATGCCTCTTATGGGCAAACATTTGTCACAGAAACGTTTTATTCGAATTTTCTTCTATCTTTTTGTTTTTTTAATCTACGTTTACAGTTTTTTTGTGACAAAATTGAACAGTTTGAATGGCTTTTGTTGATTGAAACCTTTTTGGTGTTGCAATACCCAGCAAGTTTGCTTTGCCTGAAAATCTGTAAGGTGCTTCCGTTTTATTTTTGCAGAAGATATGATACTTGTTTGATAGATAGTATAAAGATAATGGGTAAAGCTCACTTTAATTGATGTGAAAATTTCTGACCAAGTTTTCATTTTGATGTATATTATACGGAGAAAGACATGTGTATGATACAGTTGAACACCGTAATTTGAGTTAGTGGGGGTTCGAATTAAACGAGTTTGATATAAGTGATTTTGTATCAATATCAAGTCCTTGGGAAACTGAAGTTTCTCTCCAATAACCGGGGATTCGAATAAACCGAGTTCGACTTAACGGGGTTTAACTGTAAATGTTTTAGTTACCAAGTTCATCGAAACTGAACGTACCAAGTAGACGTAGACATTATTGGAATTCCTGCCTGGCCAATGATTGGTGCGACTTTTATTATTCTTAACCTCATTGAGAATGGCGGTGCCACTCGAAGTTTGAAACTCTGAGTGACAGTTCAAATTTTTACTTCTTTCGTATGTTTTGGTTAATTTCATTGCAGGTCTTATTTTTTCCCTTTGGTATGTAATTCAAATTTTTTTCTTGTGCTATCAAAAATGACGTCACTTGAAAACATGATCAAAGTAATTCTTCACTTGAATTGTTTTCTTGACTTGAGGCCGAAATGCGCCGTGTTAACTCAGAAGTAAAAAAAATCGCAAGAATTATGTTTTAAAATCTTTCAAGAAGAAAGACAGAATTGACTCAACTGACTTTATTATTGCTGTAATTTCTTTGTTTAGTGTTAATATGAAATCAAAATCAGTTTCAAAGCCAAATTTCCAAAAGGCGAAGAAAAAAAATTGTTAAAAAATCGTGATTTGTACGAGACGTCATTACGACGTCATACAAGCACAATAATTAAGTTAATCGAACTAACTAGACAAAGTCTATCATACCTCTGAGTATCATGAGAATAGGATTTATAGATATAAAGTTACTAGGGGGATGGGCAAGAAGTCCCTCCCCCCAGTCAAAGAACTCCGAAAAAGCCCAGTCTTCCGAAAGGAGTTAAATATAACCTTACGGAAACACGTTGAACACCCTTAGCAAAACTTTAATGTCCACCCATCCTTCCTCCTCTATTCCCCCTCCATCCAACAAACCAACCTAGTACGTAACAATTATAGTCAGCGCTTGACGGCTAAGCCAGTAAACGTGTTTAAACCTCGGCTCCATCAATGTCATCCAAAAAAAACAAGGGCAAAACTTTTGAAATGGATGTTCAACGTTTCTTTTTGTTTACTAAGGCTTTTGCACGCAAATCAGATCTCATCGATTTCATCCTGGACATAAGTCAAGTGGCTTAGCGGAATGATCGTTACAGGAGTGACAAAAGCATGAAAGTTGGCGTGGTTGTTTCTTATATAGTACTTATCAAAACTAGCCTAGGTGCCCTTTCTTATTTGCAAGTTGCAGGCCTTTCATTTTTAATTGAAATTTACAGAAAAGAAACTGTGCGGGCCTCCTGTGGCAAATATTTGCGTTTTTGAAAAAAAATATTGAAGTTAGCAGTTCGATTTTTTTTCAATTTTGGAATCAATTTGGCTCTCTTCTAACCATGAAAACAACGTTTGTACAGGATTTGAGATTTGTTGGTTCCAGTCCCCTACTCGGCCAAATTTCATATCTGGATGGCGATATCTTTAATATTTAACGTTTGTTTCTGGAAGTACAATATCAATGACTATGTTATACTATGTTCTACAGTATATATGTTAAGTTTGAAATCACCGTACATGGGCAGCGGAAGCAAAAAATTATTTGGGGGGGGGGGGTGGCACAGTGGAAGTAACAAAAAGTCGATTTATCAAGTTCGATAAACTCTGCATTATATTGAGTACAATAATTCATAAAATCCAGGCGCGTACCAGAAATCCAGGGAAAGAGGGGCCGTAAACTTCAAGGCAAGCTCAGTCCTTCGCATTAAACAATGACTGTGAAAGATTGCCGGATATGCGATATTTTTATCAGTCCAAGCAAAATTTGTTTTATCAACAACTTCTGTTTTCTTTGGCAAAGCCATTGGCGGGGCTAGATCCCACCCAGCCCCTTAAGGCACTCTACATGCTTTTCACAAGGCATACAAAATAACAACATCTTTTGTAGTCTTACGTGGCGATTACCAGATGGGTAACTGCACACCTCTCTAAAAAGCTTGGATGTTATAGTCTTGCGGTGCTCAAACAACGTAGGTAGATCAACATTATTTAGCGCCTCCTGATATTACTTAGCGAGCCAGACGTTACAAACGGCTTTATGAACAGTTTCTCGAGTTCACGTTTGAAAAAAAACAACAACACGAATCAGTGTTTTTTTATTTCTTAAAAAATATAAAAACGTATCTCAGTTATTGCCTTCTCTCTAATAAGTGATTGTAAAAACAATCGGCCGATATATGCCAATTATAATGGTTATTTGTTCCAATAAATCCGTGCCTGAAATCTGAATCAGCTCATATTCGAATGTTGCTTTGTTAGTCAGAAAATTAATGGGAGAGCCAGACTGCCTTCCCGGTTCCGCCGTCCATGAACTTTCTTCAATTTCGTTCGACAACGACTAAATCAACCAATCGCCTTCGCGGTATGGCTAAATGGACAATATGTCAATAAGATACGCCCGAAACTCTAAACAGCGACCCTTTAAGTGGTCCTCGATGGCTAAACAGCCGCAAGGTTTATCAAGTAGTTGAGTTTCAGTCGATGGACAGCCATTCAGTTGACCTAAAGCTTAATAAAGGTACTACTGTTGATTGATTACTGGCATGCATCCAAGAATCACTCACCCACACGGAGCATCTTTCGGGGGAATGGCGCTAAGCTCGGGCATAGCATGCACGGACCAACGAGGGCTGAAGGCGCAAGCTTTCTAGGGGAGTTCAGGGGTATTTTTGAAGTTTTGAACTTCTAAGATTGCCTGAAATGAGTATTTTTGTCAGTCCGAACAATTTCTGTTAGTTCTTTTCGGCAAAACTATTGGTGAGACTAAAGCCAAAACAGCGCTATGGCTGCTCACATCATGATTATTTCAAAAGGTTTAAGACTTTTAAAAACATCACGGTAACGAGTCAAACTTTAAGGAACGGCTTTATAATTTCTTACAACAATAAAACATATTTAGTTTGTTGCCGTCTTTTTATATAAGTGAAACTTTGTTCATTCCACTAAAAAAGGGGCCGCGGTCCGACTGACGTATTTAATTACAATTATTTTTTTGTATTTTCATTAGTATTGCAAAGCACTACTTGTGAGTTAGCAGAGGTAGCCCTTTATGAATAAAACTATCTTTTATTATTATCAAATGTTCTTGTAAAGATCGATCTACAAGGTCCAAATGCATTCAAGCAGATCTTCCTTGTGAGTACAGACAGTGTAGTACAGTTTTATGTGACTGCAAATGCGGTTTTGTTTCGACGCTATCGAATCTCTATTTTCGATACTTTTTTGTTAAACTTGTTTGTTTGTAGTCCACACTGGTGCTGTAGTTTAAATTTCTTCAAGAAAAACTTGCAACTATTACTTAAGACAAAGTGTAGAGCGAGTTTGTTTGTTTTGACTTAGTAACCAGGCATTTCCAATATCAGCTACTTTTAAACTGTTGCCGTAAAAGGCCATGGAGAAAGAATTGCGATTGGCCAAGTGTTGGGCCAAGTTTGGTGCTTTTGTCACACTTGTAACGTTCCAGCCATTTTTATGCCCTAAGCCACTTGACTACATTTGGCAATCTACCAAGCCTTTCCTTGCTGTTTAGAAAATAATCCTGATGTAACGCGCGCTCTGATTGGTTAGAAATCTATTTTCTATGAGAGAATAGAAAATGCACAGCTCAAGATCTTTTTTCAAAAAAAGTTGGAGGATTTTCCAAAATTCTGTCTCGAGTTTGACTTTGTAAACAACGATGCTTTTCATGAAGATGTGCCTCACGACTTACTTATGTCAAGTGAGGAAGCATGGTTTGAAGATTCTGGGTCGGACAACCTTGTAAAGCCAAAAACGAAGCCGAGTTAGGTCGAAAAGGAAACCTTAAAAAACATGTCAAAAGAAAACATAAATAGAAACAGATCGCTTAGCTATCAACTACAGATATTGACAAGATTTTTGATAACTCCGAGAGCAAAAAGACTAAATAGCAAACGACATAGGCTGTAAGAATTTTTAAAGGTATGCAAACAAAGGGTTGCTTTTTCAGGTTGACATTTAAACTGCTACATGAATTAACTTTACATACTACAATTTAAAACAAAATTACTTGTTATAAACTTTCAAACAATATCCTTTAAAACAACAGTGAACAAAAAAAGTAAATTTACTTGTTCCAGACTGGTGTTCCGAGTGCAGGATTGCTATACCTCTTAAACGAAAAGCAGCTTCGCCTCGTTTTCTCTCAACACTTTCCTCGTGTCCTCTTACGTCATAACCATTTTCTAAAATTGTCAAGAAACACGCACGATGTTGTTTTATTCCCTTAATATAAGTTCTAACCAGTGAATTAATATGCCTTTTTTGTGTACACAATCAATGCGGGGTAGTACGTCTCTGAAAAGCACCTTGTCAATCAAGAACTGATTTTCAAAAGTGACCAAACTGGTTTTAAGCCACATTCATTGCCTGTGGCTAGATAATATTACATCTGCATCTTACTCCGAGAAAAGTAGAAAGCTTAAGGTGTCCTTACAGACAGACAAACATGAACAAAACGGATTCAGAATTGGCTTAACAGATGCACTTCGTGCAACTCAGTGTGCATGTTTTTAAATATAATGAAGGTACTGAAAATCAAGATAACGAAGCAAATCTTTAAAATTGCAGCAGGCCTGTTAAACTTCTTATTTTGCAACGAATGCTCGTAGTTATAATTACTTATAAAATAACCCAAGAGAATCTCGCCACTGATAGGTCGAGATCGTATCACGTATCACTTTTGGAAGTCACACAACACTGAATCAAAATCCGCAACCACTTTTATTGCTTCCAAATAAGCAGTTATTTTTATCGTAGAAAGCTTGTTAGCCAGTGGCAACATACAAAATAATAATTCAAGTCTGATTCCAAACAAAAATGAGCCTGTTTAGGTATTAAACTGGGAAACCAAAAGCAAAAAGATGTGTTTTGCTTCAGTTGAAAAGTCAGAGCTGACTCAACAAAATCCCTGACAAAACATACAAAGTACTCGACGAAATGGTTCCTTTTGTTGAGAGCAAAAAAACTCTCCCAATTATCACGTTCTAACCTTAATTAGCAAAGAATGTTTAAAAGTGACATTTGATAGTCGAAAAACAACTTTTATACGCAAACTTCGAAAAACAATGCAATTCATTACTCAAGCTAAGCAGCAAACTATATCTTATATTTGTTAAGCTTAAGTATTTATTCAATTTTTTTTCTGCTTTTAACATGACGAGTGGAGAAAAGAACGAGGAATTAAAAAGAACCTCTCAGAACTTTTAGACAAAGATCTGTTAAAAAACATTGAATACCATTTTTGTCAGCCGAGTGAGCTTGCAAGCTTGATTTCAATGGCTCCTTGAACAGTCTCTCCAACCAGATTTATTAGCAGCCGTTACACTGCATTTTCCAGACCAGATCCAGGGCACATAAAGCTCTATAGTTACAGACTGCGTAATACTTGACGGCGTGTTCTTGGGATGTACTATCCAAATTGTAAATATGAACTAGTTTTCTTCAAATCCGAACACACTAGGTCATTTCAAAGTTGTCTCAAGTGACGATTTCAGTTGTAGTTTTTTTCGTTCCTAACTTAAAAGCTTGTAATAAAACATTATCTAAGCTACTGCAAATACGATTGTTTTGTAATTTCTCAAGGAACTGAGGTGACTGTTAGCCTTTTCCAATGGCAAAGTTTGTAGTAAAATTGACTATTTCCCATCACTTCGCGACAATTCAAATTCAAACTTCACGCTCTGTGCTCGCTATGGCAGATGATGTGTAACGTACATGTAAGGAGAATTTGAATGTTGATATTACGTTGCGCGTCTTTGCTTTTTCATATTTGTTTGTTTGTTATTTTATAAAAGCAGTAAAACGCATTTTCCGTGCTGTGTAATTTTTCATTGCAGTCGGGGGGATTGTTGGTCGCCGACGGCTCGTGACTTTCAAATTTTTTATCAATTCTCCCTACATCCCCCCATCGTGCAATGAAAAATTGCACAGCACGGAAAATGCTTTTTATTGCTTGTATATTACTCGTTGTGGGTGATGAACTCACCCGAAACCCTAATGTCGATGTCATAAACGGGTGGCGAGAACACTTGGCTAATAAGAAACGCCTCAGTCCCATGCGGGGCCTAAAATGTTCAGACACTGACTACGCCACTTGCTAGCGGTCTCTTTTTTAACTCGTAATAGTTCCTAAACTCATGCAGTTAATTCTTGTTTCGTAACCGTTCCGTCTTCCATAAAGCAACACCAAGTTAAACCCATTGAAGCGTACTAACAGGAAAGCCTCAGCGAGTAATGATTATGCTGAGATTGAATAAATGCCAATAGATATGTCCAAAGTGGTACTGCGCCAGGCGCTTATTACTACAAAGGCCCAATAAACATTCATTTTAAAGCAGTGTTTAGGTACCAAGGTATGGTAACGCAATCTAGCGATTCGACTGTGTGCACTTTATCCGTAATCAAAGGCAAGAAAAGCTATCGGGATTGTTCACATCACTGTATTTTGTACTTGCTTTAAACAGTGATAAAATAAAATACAAAGTTTGACCATTTTGCTTGTTTACTGTAGGTTTTTAACTAATAACCGGATTTCAGCGATACCAAATGGGATTTGTCACTGTGAATGTTGTGACTAGAACATTCGAAAAGTCTGTAAGCCCCTCGCCTTCGGCTCAGGAGTTACAGCAGTTTTTTCGTATTCTCCCAACATCCCAAGTGGTTTTTTTGTTTATTTCTTAAAAGAAAAATAATTCTGCTAGTCAATTAGCTAGCTTTTTACAACAACTTTTCTATTATTTAAAAAAATGCATTGTCATCAAGTTTCATTAATTCAAAACTTCTTCTATCTTTTTGTTCTTTTCAACCTACGTTTATAGTTTTTTTTGGCGAAAATATTACAAAGTTTCAATATTTTTAAAAGGAAACATTTTGGTGTTGCAATACCTAGCAAGTTTGCTAAACCAGAAAACCTATAAGGTGTTTCTGGTTTATTTTTGTAGAAGATACAGTATGATAACTATTTGATAGGTAATATAAAGATAATGCGTAAAGCTCACTTTAATCGATGTGAAAATTTCTGAGCAAGTTACATTATTAATGTATATTATGCGGAGAAAGATATGTACATGATATAGTAGATCGAACTTTGTTGGTTTGCGAAAACAATTTCAATTGGCGAGGATTCGAATTAACCGAGTTTGATATAAGTGATTTTGTATCAAGATCAAATCCTTGGGAAAGTGAATTTCTTTCGAATTAGCGGGGATTCGAAAAACTGAGTTCGAGTTGATGGGGCTCAACTGTAAGTGTTTTTGTTACCTGGTTCATCGAAACTGAACTTACGAAGTAGACGTAGACATTATTGGAATTTCACCTGGCCAATCGTTAGCGAAATTTTTCATATTCTAAACCTCATTGAAAATGGTGGTGCCACTCGAGGATTAAAACTATGTTGACAGTTTTTCATATGTTTGCTTCTTTCGTATTCTTTTGCTTAATGTTGATGCAGGTCTAATAGTTTTCCTATTGTTGTTTAACTCAACATTTTTTCTAGTGACATCAAATACGACGTCACTTGAAAACACGATCAATGTAATTTTTCACTTGAATGGTTTTCCAATAATCGATCTTGGCTTGAGGCCGAACTGTGCAGCGTTTATAACTCTTTTAATTAGAAAGAATATTGACCCAACTTACTTTAGTGTTGTAATTTCCTTGTTTAGATTGAAATCAATCAACATGTTCAAAGTCATAATTCCAAAAGGTGAAAAAAAACAAAAAATGTTAAGAAATCATTATTTATAATAGACTTCATTACGTCATGCAAGCACAATATCTACGTTAATTTAACTAGCTAGACAAGTTCTATCTTATCTCCGAGTTCCATGACAATAAGGTTTATACATATGATGTTACAAGTGGAGGATGGGGGGGGGGGAGTTAGAAGTCCTTTCCCCAAGTTAAACAACTCCAAAATAATATAATCTAACGGAAACACGTTGAACTTCCTCGGCGACGCTTTAATGTGAAACCATCCTTCCTTCCCCGACTCTCCCCCCTGGCCAACTAATAAACCAACCTAGTTCGTAATAATTATAGTCAGTGCTTGGCGGCTAAACCAGTTAGTGTGTTTACACCTCGGTTTCACCAAACTAATCCCAAACAAACAAGGTTAAAACTTTTTAAATGAATGTTCAATGTCTATTTTTGTTTACTGAAAGCTTTTGCGTGTAAACCAGATCTCATCGATATTACCTGGGACATTTGTTAATCTACCAAGCCTTTCCTTGGTGTATATAAGTACTAATCAGTAAATCGAAGGACGGATAACCTACTTCCCTGAAAGCATTGAACAAGATCAGAGTAACACGATTAAAGTGCCATTGTTTATACAATTATTGCGGAGTAGTACGTCTCTGAAAAGCACCTTGTCAGTCAAGAACTGTTTTTCAAAAATGACCAAACTGGTTTTAAGCCACATTTTTTGCCTGTGACTAGATGACGTTGTTTTAAAGAATAACATTTGCACCGCAACATCTGCATCTAACCCCGAGAAAACTAGAAAGAAGTCCAGAAAGAGACTCAAAAATGTTGCAAATCAAAATTGGCTTAACCGTTGCACTTTCTGCAACTCAGTGTGCAGGCTTGTAAATATAATGAAGGAATTGAAAAACAAGGAAACGGAACAAATCTTTAAAAGTGCTGCAGGCATGTTGAACTTCTTATTTTGCAACGAATGCTCGTGGTTATAACTAATAATACTCGTTGTGGGTGATGATCTCGCCCGAAACCCCTAATGTCGACGTCGCAAACGGGTGGAGAGAAGACTTAAGCTAATAAGAAACGCCCAGTCCCATGCGGGGGCTGCAAAATGTTCAGACACTGGCTACGTCACTAGCTGGCGATCCCTTTTTAGGACTCACAATAGTTCTAAAACTTAGTTAAATCTGATTTCGTTACCGTTTTGTCTTACATAACGCAACACCAAGTTAACTCAATGAAGCGTTCTAACTGGTAAGACCCAGCCAGTAATGATTACGCTGAGCTTGAATAAGTGCAATGGATATATCCAAAACGCTGCGCCAGGCGCCCAAGACAAGACTGTTCACATGACTGTATTTTTGTACTTGCTTTAAAGAGTGATAAAATAAAAAACGAAGTCTGACCATTTTGCTTGTTTATTGAAGGAATTTAACTAATAACCGGATTTCAGCGATACCAAATGGGACATTTGTCGATCTACCAAGGCTGGAGAGATTGTGAGTACCAAAGTAAAGTAAACACTTTAACTATGCACACAAGAACAGACTAAAAACCTAGAACAAGACCAACTCTTTAAGTTTAACTGACAAAGCTATCGATAAGAAATATTAGCATTTACCAAAGCAACCAATATTAATTTTTGCGCTCTGATTGGCTCCGCTACCTCGCAATATCCACGACTATAAGTCGATTTTGAGGGCGTAGTCAAAATGGTGTCGCGTTACCCGTTAGCTGCAGACGAGGAAATGATTGCTTTAAACAAAGAACTATTAAAAAAAAGAAGAGGACAACAAGATTTGCTTTTTGATTTTAATTGTTAGGACAAAATTGTTTTTTTTTCAAAATCTGCTTAGAATCCACGACATTAATTTATGTTGTTCAAAAAAACACTGAGGAATGTAAACGAAACTCAAGTGTACACCCAGTGCGCGTGCTAGAAATAGAAAAAACCTAAAACTTTGCCCTTTCTTTGAAAAATGAACCTGGTAAATACTAAAACAGCTATCCCCCTCAGGGTCGGTGTCTAGCTCTAGATATTTACCTTAACGCTTCGCGTCTCGGTATATATCCACCGCTATTCACCTCCCCTTCTGGGGTTATTTGTTAACTAAAACAGATCCTTAATTTTAAATACCTAAATATTGGAAATCTGTGAAGTACTATTAAAGACTTACACTTTAATAAGAACTTCATTGGTGTTTTAGCAGTGCGTTTTCAGCACAATTTTGGTCAAAAAAGGAATGAGCTTGGACAAAATTTATTGCCGAGAAATTTTGACGTCTACGAACCAAAAACATTTTTTTCAAACGATAAAACTGTTTTAAGCCACATCATTAGAAAGTAGTTTCTCAGGCTTTTGCACAAGGTGACTGGAAAATACTATTAAGAACATTTGTGTTACACATGACAGAACACCAAAGTGCATGAAGATGAAGCAATGCTCGGTAAGGGTTTAAAAAGGCCAATTAGCACTTCATAGAGTGCTCAACTTTGATTAACATGCAGCTACAGTCTTGCATGGCCTTATAATCAAGCCCTATTAAGCAATGGGGAGGGGGGACGCAGTATGACCCAAAGGTAGGTATAATTTTGTGAATATGTTTTGACAGCTTTGCAGTAAGAAGCTTAAACATCATGATTTAATTTCCTATAGGTTTTATGGAGAGTCACTTGAAATATATTGTTTTAATTTGATCTAGTCGATACTGTTGCAGTGGTAATGGAGTTTTTTTCTTTCCAAAATTATTTTGTACTTGATGTTTAAGTGCTATGAAAATCAAATTAGGAAGTGTTAACTAACAAAAACACAGTCCAAAGTTATTTTTTAAGACCTGCAGCAGACATGTCAATCATTGTTCAAAACAATGCATGTGAACGTGGAACAGAATTAATAGCTACAAAAAAAATTTTGGTTTATGTACGTTGGGTCAACGACCAAATGATCAAAATGGGCTCATAAAGTTAAAATATTCATGAAGAAGAACTGCCATTACATAGGAATTGAAATGTGTTTAAGCAATGAACCATAATTTGAATAATAAACAACACGGGATGTTGGGAGATCACGAGAAACTGTAATTATAAATCCTTAGCTTTACAGAGTCTTGGAATGCTTGTACAACCTCTAAAGTGCTTTATTATACCTTTTTTGAAAAAAAATTGAAAAGGGACACCAAACTTGTGCGAGTGAAACTTCGATTCAGTTAGATTAAAGTCTCATTTTTCCCAGGATGTGGCATTTTAAGCAAAACTGTTGCCTGCGAAAGCAGGCGCCTTTCCTCTCACTGGCACTTGGGCCCCAAGACGAGAGAAAGCGAGCGTCTGCGTTTCTGATCGACTAATTTATTTAGCCCCCGAATTTCTGGGGCTGATTTTGATTGGTCAAAAAGAATTAATCAAAATAAATTATGAAAGGCAAGGGTTTCAGGTCGAAAAAACTAAAGCTTGCTGTAAGTTTTGAAAAGACAATCTTAAAAAGCAGCAATCAGATGCCCTGTGTGAATTCATATGCAGATGTGAATCTTCCAACTTGATTTCAAAACGAAATGGCACCGCTTTTCGCACGCAAGTTG
>JANVCF010049339.1:0-13348 GCA_025388745.1 Hydrozoanthus gracilis
AACAGAAGGGATGTTACAATAATAAGTTAATCAGTAACCCAATCTTCTATCATAAGCATTCTGCCAATACACGTGTACGATTACTCAATGACCTGTTAGTAATAAAGAGCACGAATAGAGTGACTACTGATATAGTCGTATGCATAATGAAACAACGATGATCTAACTTTGAGGATATAAAAGCATGTATAAGAATTTCGCAATGCTGGAAGGAAATAAATTTCCTTATTTTGGCAATGTTCCGGAGATGATAAAACGCTGATTTACATATGTGATTAATTTGCTTTTTCATTGCAAGGACATTGTCAAACCACAAGCCAATGTTTTTAGCTGACTGTGTTGGCGTAATTGCGTTTGGACCAACAAGAATATAATCCAGGGTTGGTGATTGACGATGGCGAGCATTAAAAAATAGGACTTCTGTCTATCATTATTTAGCATTAGTTTGTTAGCCGTCAACCATTGATTAATAGAATTGATACATTTTTCAAAACGCAACTTTGAGTAAGCAAGCTCGCCACAAACATAAGGCTTAAAAGATAAGTAAAGTAAATATCATCAGCATAAAAGTGAAAGTTTATTCCATGGCTTCTAATGACGTCTGCGAGTAGTGCGGTATACATTGAATAAAGGATGTGGCCAAGCACACATCCCTGAGGAACGCCACATAAAAGATTCCGATTTGACGAGCGACCATTTGGTACTTGAACATACTGGGAGCTATTAGATAAATAGGAACACAACCAAGATAGTGCCTTGCCAGTTATGCCAAGCCGATGTTTCAGTCTTTCCAGTAGAATACAATGGTCAACAGTGTCGAAGGCAGCTGATAAGTCTAAGAGTACGAGTAAGACCACTTCATTATTGTCAATTGCCCGGAGAATGTCATTCTGGATGCGTGTGAGAGCAGTTTCAGTACTATGACCAGTCCTATGTGCAGATTGGAATATTTCGTGTATTGATCGTGTAGGTTATTGGCCTCGACATGCTGGATAAGCTGTTTTGCGCATACCTTTTCAGTGGCCTTTGAAACAAAGCGGGTGTTTGAGATAGGTCGAAAGTTCATATACATGCACCTCATGATTTGGCGGGTCCAAAACAGCTTCTTTAAAGTCATCTGGGACTTACAGCAATCTCAAATGAAAGATTAATAATCCGTGCCATAACTGGCAATAAAAAGTCAAAACAGTCTTTCATGACAGAGCTAGAAATAGGGTCCAGGGCGCATGATTTTCTAGACATCGGTTTAAGAAAAGGTGATAATTCTTTCAACTGAGACACAGGAGATTGCATGCAGGTTCTGTCATATCAAGTGAGTGAGGTGTCTGGAGGTGGTCTCTTATAAGTTGTACTTTATTAGTGAAGAAGTCCGCAAAGTTGTTTGCAAGATCACTGGCTTTTTCATGAGTTGGAAACTTCTTAGCTGCGTTTGCATTAAGCATTTTTGTTATCAGTGAAAACAACACACGTTGATTGCCGCTGTTTTCCTGTATCGTACTGGCATAAAAAGCAAATCCAATTTGGCAAATGTTGTTAATCTGGTGATGATTAGAAATATTATCCTGCAGCCACGTCGCAGTTAGTGCAAGGATATCAATTGTGTTGTCAATGGCAAAATTTTTGATGATAAAGGAATTATTATTTATTGATCTTGCGTGTAGAAGACAGAGTTCCACAGGCTTCGGATTGTTTATAGTGTTACGCTTTAATGACTGTAAAATACGCAAACTAACAGCGCCGCTATTTAGCTCATGTAGCGGGCCGGGTGATTTATATCTGTTAAATGATTCCAGAACTTTAAACTCAGGCTGCTGCACCGATTCAAAAAATGCGAATTTGTCAAGCCTTGCAGTTTTTAAAGTACAACTAGATAACAGGTAGGTAACACTTAATTAGTTATCTCTCGCTTGCATATGAATACTTCAACCGTAGCACACTATAAGAATATAGACGCATGCCGGTAGTCGTTTTACCTGGCCTCGAAAGGTTGGAAAGTTGAGTAAATTTTAGCGGGAAAAATTTCTGTTACACAAATGTTAATTAGTTTGACTGAGGCCTGGGACAAACGTCGAACTTTTCATGAGTCGAATTAAATTGAGTTATTAAGTGCTTGATAAGATCGTCGTCTGTCCCGAATAAGTTCGACAGATTCTATTTCGATCGACTGACACGTTCTATCCGTCTGCTCGAGACGGATAAAACGTGTTCTTATTTGGTTCGTCTAATTAAGTTCGACGTTTGACCTGAGCACTCGATCGAAAAAAATTGATTTGGGTCGACACGAACTACAATTTAGTTCGAGTCATGAAAAGTTCGACGTTTGTCCCAGGCCTTACTTACAAGATTTTGCGCGCACTTTTTCAAGTTGGGAGAAAATTCGAAAAGCTAGCTAGATGCTCCCGTGCTCTCGAATTTCCTCAGCCTCAGTTAATATCCAAGGAGATACGAAAATAAGTTCATTTAGAGATTATCTGATCTCCCTATTAACTTACACGATGGAACCAACTTATTCCATGCATCTCAGAATCTTGGAGATAAATTTATATCATTCGGACAACGAGTTTTTAAAGAACAAGTACTCAGGCGACCGTAGATAATGAGCAGAAAAACAAACGCTTCTTGCTTTTAATGCAAGAACATAAACTTAACCAGATAAGATTCCGCTTACCAGAGGCTGAAGGTCGTAGTGAACCGGTTAGCTTCTGTTTGTAGCTTGTATTTCCCGGCGATTTTTGTTCACCTCTGAAGCCTTCTTCTGAACTTCGTGTTTTCACTATGAAATTTTTCAAAACAACAATTCGTCAGAACAGTTCAACTATCTAACAGGCAGAAATCTGTTCGTTCATTATGCAAAATTGGTCCAAGATATTAGATATTCAAAGTGTCACCTCATCGAACAATATATTAACGCGCCATCTACTGTGAAGACAGAGACCATTCAACCTTGAAGAAAATCAATGAAACCGACTCAGGACTGAAATTGGTCCACCGTGACATTCGCTCTTTGAGAAATGATGCCCACTTATTCCAGCTAAGGGAATTCGCAAAATCCAACAGGAAGTGGCAAAAGTTGGAAATAAGACCTACCCCATATATTTCACTCACAGAAACCCTATGCCTATGGTGTACCTATAAACGTGAGGTGCTTATAAGTTTCCAGTGATTTTTATAAGAAAATTTCGAAAAACCCAACATGACCCGGGAAGCCGAAATCTTCGAAATTTTGGGGTCGAGAAACGAAGCTCGCGCGAGGGCGCAAAGCAAATCAGACCTTTTTGCGGTATAACATGTTTCTGGCTGAAGCAAATTTTAGAATTATAACTGAAGCTACGAATTTCTGACAGGTCCGCTAAAAACATCAAAATCGTCAAAGCGAAAAAAATCAATTTACTTACTTTTTCCAAAGGACAAAAAATATGTGCGGGATAACTCAGAATTCGCTCAATTTCACGTTTTAGCAAGAATAGAAGTTTATTTCACTCAAATCAATTTTTTGTTGGTAAACTATTTCTTAGTAGAACGGCCCGATGAAAGTCTATTTTAATTCAGTCAATTTGTGGCAAGAAAGCGTTAACAATCTCCTCACGTGTTGTCCAAATTATTTGCTAAATCTTTGAATTTCGTTTTCATTTTTTACCAAATTTACCCGAATAACCTACCTTTATTTTTCAAACTAATAACTGATGCTTAAATTGAGTTTTTTAAAGTTCTTTCAGATTGTTTTCACCTTTATTTACTTTGTCATGACAAACGTGTTGTACATACCTCCATTCCGCGCTGTTTGCATTTTCCATCTAACCCTACAAAAACCGTTTAATTTCCATCAGAAATGCTCAGAAAATATTTTGCTTTGGAAAGATAACACCGAATTAATTAAAAAATGGTTTAACGCAAAAACTAGCGAATCACACAATCTTATTGGTACTTGTTTTTGTAACGCGCGATAAAGTTGTAGTAGCTGTAATAGTGTTTCTTCGGTTTAGTTTTTAGTAATTTATATTACGCTGTTCTTAAAATTTATTTACACATAACATGGTAACCTTGCATTCGGCACGGGGTTGCAAACCGTCTCTACCAATTCCGGTAGTTTTTAGAATTTCTTGTTGTTGAATGATTACCCCATTCTCGTCCGTAACTCAGCAAAAAATAGAGACCTTTGTTTTAGGCCCCGTCCACACTAACCCGGATAAATTTGAAAACGGATAAATAGGTGCGAAAACGAATAAAACGTTTTGCAACAACACTAGAAGCCGGATGAATTATTTTACGCCCACACTAATACGTCCTTTGCCGGATAATCAATAAAATTGCACTTGAGTCCGCGATCATTTTGTCTTCCCGGCACCTTTGAACGTTGTTTTGTTTTGGCTGGGAAGCTAAAATTGCCAGACAAGGCAAAAAAGTAAAATCAAATACTTTTCATGGTCCGATGATGAAGTTGAATTGTTGTTGAACGTGACAATCGACTATAAGGCATCAAAATTGATGGAAAACCTTGACAGGGACTCTAAAGAACTGTACGAATAATACTATTTACGAGTTTCTGTCGAGAGTACAAGTTAAATAGTGCAATATTAAGTTCCAAACAAGCGATTAAAGTTGATATAACATCATACTGGCCGGCATGTTGGGTTCGAGGTTGTCATGGCGACGAGCGAAAGTGCGTTCAAAAAAGCTCCGTCTTCCACACTAACCCTTAGCCGGTGTACTCAAATTCGTCCACTCTGGAGAGCGTATTCAAATTTATCCGTTTTCGTGGAAGAAATTATCCGGGAATGTGTGTATTAATTTGTGTGGAAGGCGTATCTGAAGAAAAATTGATGCGTTTTCAAATTTACCCGGGTTAATAGTGTGGACGGGGCCTTAGATTCGACAAAGAATACTTCACTGATTTCAAACGTATCAATTATTTGCTGTATTATTCGATAGGTGGAGGCGAATTTATTTCCTTTGATGGCTCTGTTCCCTATGAGCGTTTTTCGTTTGAGGAAAGCTAAAAAGGTTGACAGAAAAAGAAATTTGGGTTTCTTGCTACAAGCTGTTCGTTTTCGTTCAATTGCGCGTGCGTTATGATATGCTGAGATCGTGGACAAAATGCTTTCGCGCTACCGCACAAGATGAGAAATTTCAGAAAAATACTATATACTAGTGTCGAAAAATTGATTTTATGTAGTTTTGGCACGCGAAACATAATTCCTACCAAAAATTAATAATAAGGGGGGAAGGGGGGAGGGGGGTGGAGTTGTACTCCCTATATTACGGTGGTAGTTACATAACTGTTTTATTTTTTTGGGATTAAAACATTCAGCCCGGTATTTTTTGAGGGGTTGTAAAAGAAATCTTGTGTTAAACTAAGAGCTTGGTATTTTTTAGGACTGAAACTAGAACACGAAGCTATTAGACTGCTTCTAGTCCGCCCTGTGTTTAGCAAACGTACGTACTGAACAAGAACTTAAGACTAAAGTTCTTGGCAAACGTCCTGTTACGCTCGCGCATTCGTTTATTGTTATACACTCTCCAGAAATATTATTATGAACATAAAAAGAACAAGAGGCTACAGGTAGCTTTAACTCGGGCCGTTTTGATAGACCATGAAAAAATTAATTATTGCACTCGGACAATCCTGTGAACAAGATTGGAGTTTTCGAATAAACTGTTTCAAACTTTCAAAATCGTTTTGTTGAGAAATGGGTAAAGATCATTATTGATATTATTATTATCTGCAATTAACTGTTTATCCTATTGTATTCTGAATTATTCTATATTTATATAATTTCAATAATCTAGTGACAAGTACGAAAAACAAAAGTCAAATAAGAACCTCTGAAATTTGCTTCTAACAGCCTTCGTTTTTCATTATGGTTCGTGCTTTAGTACTTTTCTGCTTTTATAGAAATTTTTTTTTTCTTTTCTTCTGCACTCATACAACGATAACTCTCAACAAGTTTGAAAAAGAGTTGTTGCTTCCCTTTTAGGTCCAATGACTGATAACTTTTTTTTTCTAGAAACTGCTGCTTTTTCTGTTAAAAATTTGTGTCCTTATGACTTGTAACCTTTTTTCTGACATTGTGCACACACTTGAGAAATACTGAACTCAATAATTCATCTGCATACAATTAAATTTATTTACAATAATTTTACAAAGTGAAAACATATCAACAAGCATATGCACATTTGTAACAAAAACAACTTTCTGTGTAAGAGCGAAATGAGTCTGTTTAGCCTAACAAATCTATACGGTGAGAATCAAAAACTTTGTACACACCGTACGTTGTGGAATCTATATACTGCAACCGCATAACTACCAACAGTCAAAATAAATTGACTGATAATTTTCTTAAAAAGCATTGAGAAGCAGCATCAACTAACATAACATAAGGATAGTCAGTAATGGCACACGGCTGTCTATTCAAAACGCCGCTGAAGCTTTCAATGTAACTCAGTTCATAATTTATTCCGTGCAAGCTAGTGCTTTAGTTGGTAAATCCGTTAATATCAAAAATGTTTCCCTGACAAATTTCGATAATGTTGAAAACAAGTCGTTACCAATATTCATGATTTGCACTAGGTCTGCCGAAGACGAAATTGATTTCCTGAAGTGACAATGACATTGCAACACACTTCAGACCAGCATTCCTGATCCCAAATATTCTTGCATTACTTTGACTGTTTACAACGGTCGGCCCAGGATTGGTTTCAACGTCCCCTGAAAGCAACAATTCGTAATATTTTCCTCTCTCGTTTGCACATGTGATAAAGTCGTCTATACTTGACATTTTCTTAACCTTTTGTTTGTTGTTTCATTCGCTTAGATTTTTGTCCAATGATGCCACTGAAATAACTGCTTTTTGATGTCTTCTCATTTCAGCGCGGCAACACATATAACTATGGATGCGTGAAAACTTTTTGCAATAGCACGTCGAACGATTCGCCTTAATTTTCTGCTTTTTCTAAACACTCGTTCAAGTTCTATTCGAGGCATTCTGCTTTGTTCACGACAACGGACTTTCTCTCCACGAATGCGACATGTTTCTGTTGCGACAGCTGAATAAAACTTATCACGACGTTTCACGGTTCACCTCGGACCAGTTCTTGTTCAGTTCAACTTTGATACCAATTTGATTATACTTGCTCAACCTTTGTGCTAACAGGGCAATGATGTAAAAACACAGAAGAAAATATCCAACATTCGCTTCACTGCAGCAACCTCGTGGTGCGATCTGGGTCACGTGAGTTAAAACCTACATATTACGCATGCGCTGGATTACACAAAGGAAAAAAAACGGACCCGAATTCTTAACTCGTGGCCTACCGGTCCGAATAAAAACAAATCATGAGTGTTAGTACGGTGAAATTTACCATGTTTATTCGAATAAGCGCAGCGAATAGCGAGTTCTGATCAATGTGAAAATCAATATCATCGAAGGCGCTATATGCGAGTTAATTTTTACTTATTTATTTTTCATTTTTCATTTATTCATACTCTAAATTTTTATGCACCATCCGTATCCCCGTTTAACAAATACCCTTTTAAGTGTCTGTTAGTTCTTTAAAGAAAATAGATCAAGAGACCGTTTAAGATTAAATGCCTGGAGAAACAATATTAGAACCCCATTTTTAGCCACTCAAGTTGAAAAGAGAAATCAGTGATGGAAAATGTCTTCACGGATCTGTTACTATAACTTTTGTTCAAAAAAGCAAATCTAAGGTTCATACTTAGGGTCGGACCAATTGTTCTTCTGGGGGGGGGAGTGAAAGACTTTATGAAAAACAATACAGGGCCATCCCAGACAAAAATAATTGCATGCCGAGAACCTGTAAAGAAAATGCATGGAAACGGGCAAAAAAATTTTTTTTTTTCTAAAGCTTTACTGCCAAAATTTGCAGAGAAAACATGCTTACACCCCCTCCTCCCACGAAGTCAAACCCTTATTTCTCTAATCTGTAAAGAACTCGTGAGACGATTTTCATTATCGAGGACGTGTTGCCAACCTGTAGACTTCTGATTGGTAGCTGTAGCTGTAGCTCGAAATTCCAAAAGTAGTTTTACAACCCAATCAAAGGACTCTGAGGGCCTACGGTTTAACGTCCTTGTCCGAGAAGACGCGAAAACCCAACCGTTTGCAGATGTTAGTGCAAAGGCAGCCTCTTCGATTCAACTCAGTTGTTTTAAGACCCTGAGTGAAGGTTCGACCGGGAATCGAGCCCGGGACTCCCGCATGACAAACTGGCGCCTTACCAACTAGAATAACCTGAAGGCTTCTTCCACAAACAAGCAATACAAGCAGTCGTTTTGGGGAGAAATTGGCGTCTGAGAAGCGACAAGTCAAAAACTTATGCGGCGGAAGAATCTTAAAAACGATACAGGTATGAAAACAAAATAGCCAGTAAAATCTTTCTCTCTTTGCGGACTTTTCGGAAGAAGAAAGCAGTGTACTGGAAAGGGATCGAGAGAAATCTGTTGTGGAACGGCAATTTGGAGAAGATGAGGGTATTATTCCTGATAACACACAGTTGGAACATTTAAGGAAACATCATAGCAAGGATCCCCTATTAGCCCACCTGACATCAACAGTGTCCAGAACAAATTCGAAGAACTCAGTGCTAGTATCAAAACCTTAAATGCGCATATAATATTTATGGGCAAAACAAAAATTGATGCAAGCTATCTCAACGCACAGTTTTAGATTCTAGGTTACTTCCTTCCCCGCAATGACAGAAAAAAGGGAGGCGGTGGTATCATGGCATTAATATCTACATCGCTTATTATGACGAGACCTAAAACCACCAGGACTTTCAAAACATTGGAGCCTCTCGCTTTAAAGATCAAAACAAATACAGGCAATATGGTAGTTGTTGGTATTTACCGTCCCCCGAGACCAATGTACGGCGAATACCAACTATTACTTGAAAAGGAACTCAGTGAAATATGCAACTGGGCAAGCTTACGAAGCAATTTTGTAGTTGTCATAAGTGGCCTGAAATTAGACAGAATGCGTCCCGACAAACCTGAGGGCAAACTATTATTATACCTCGAACTTGAACAATGTTTTGAATGCTTAATTACTAAGCCGACTAGAACAGTTAACAGCGGGACAAAAATGACAAGTACTCTGATCGACGTGCTACTTAGTAACAGACCGGAGTTATTTCAATGTGCTGGAAATTATTATCCGTGCCTGAGTGATCACGCCCTTATCTACGGCATCCTAAAGCAGAAAGTAAATCCTAATCGACCAAAAGTCATCACGTTTCGGAGCTACAAAAAGTTTGACCCCGAAATCTGCAAGCGATTTCTGGTATGTCGGACAACTGTTCGATGATGTTGTCGACGATCAAGTGCATGCCTGGTCTCTTTTAATGAATGACATATTAGATGAAGTGGCACCTGTGAAAAGAATGAGAGTGCGCGACAAGGACATACCATACATGATATCGGAATGGAAGAAAGATATTAGAGCAAAACGAGAAAGGCCACGGCAACGTACTTAAAAAATAAAACACCTGAAAACTGGGAACTCGGGCGAAAAACAAGGCGCAGCGACAAGACAGAGAAGAATACCAATAAAATATTTTTGGAGAAAAATACGGAGGATTTGAAAAATAATCCAAAATGTTTTTATAAAACGTTTAGGCCCTTTCTGAGTACCAAGTATGGTACAAAAGGTGAAGAGATTCATTTAAAAATGAACTGAAGTGTACATAAGGACCAAAAACAAACTGCGGAAATACTAGCAGAACATTTCGCAACATTAGCGGATGGAATTGGAGGGGAGGGGGCTGAGTGTAAGGAAATGGAGGATTTTAATGGTCACCTCGGGTCCAGCAAATAGAGCAGGCGATTAATTTTAAGAGTCAGACCATAATTGTAAATCCCGTTACCAAAGGGCAAGTCCTTGCCAAACTGAAATCACTCATAGACAATATTAGAAAAGCCACAGGAAGTGACGGCATTTCACCGAAAGTTTTAAGAATCGGAGCAGAAGAACTGTCCGAGCCGTTAACTGCCCTTTTTAATTCATGTTAAAGAACATGCATTAAGTCGCCTAGCGACTAGAAGAGAGGGCTCTGGACAGCCGTGTATAAAAAAGAAAATATGCTATACAAAGAGAACTATCAAATCCCTCTGTTCAGCAACATTATTATATTTCAATTTTAATTAACTCAGTTTTTATCCATTTTACCTATTTTCTCTTTTTCTAAGTTTTTTACACCAAGGTTTTACACTTTATATACATAGATTTTTCATAAATTTTGATTCGGATTTCTTATATTTGTTACCATTATAACCATATACATTTCTTTTTTTTCTTTTAATATGTATTTATTAGTAGTTTAACCTAGTTTGTGTCCCCTAATTAATATGCGTTTCATGGTTTGACACGTTAATAAAGGTTTCATTCATTCATGAGTAATATTTCTATCCTGTAAGCTTTGAAGATGTAAAATATTTTGTTTCCAATTTAACCCCAGTGAGTCTCGCGCGCTGATTGGTCGAGAGCGCAAAAAGCCGTGCTCTATAAGAGAGCACACGGATTGCTTTTGAAAGTCTCACACAACGTTAATAAAAAATCCGCCACCATTTTTGATGCTTGCAAATAACCATTTTTTTATCGTAGAAAACATGTTAGCCAGTGACAACATAGAAAATTATACTTCAAATCTGTGCCATCACAGGTGAATTGGTTGTTCCTACAAGGTCTCCGATAACACTTTCATTATCAATTAAACATTTATCGTTATTTCTAATGATAATTTTCAATATTATATTACATCACGCGTGCACTTGATCTAGCTAAGCATAGTTCCGCTTTACCAGTTAGGTACAGGCAGCGTTCTTGTATTATCGGCTCGATGTACAATCCGATCAGCCCTGCAAGCAGTACTCCAAATTCCCAGGCGCACATAGCAAACCCTCTGGCGAAGGCGCTCTTCCTCGCGTCGTCACTCATTCCCGTCATAGCAAAAGCATTCACATATAACACGCCATATGTTAAACCAACAGCAAATAAGATAATACAGACCAAGTTTATGCTGTTTAAGAAGCGCCACCAAGAATCCATTAGAAGAAAAAGCATGAGAACAACACACCCTGTGGATAGGGCCCACGTGTGTTTTGTGTAGGTGTTGAGGCTTGGCTTGACTAAAGAAGCCACAAAACTGTACGATCGACCAGCAGCTCCGCCAAAATAAAAGGCATTAAAGTAATATACATACACTTCTCTGGGCAGCACACCACTTTGTTCATAGGCTAATGTTGAAGCGATCCCTTGAAAAGATAAAAAAGCGGGAAAAATTCCGACAAAGAATGCAACAAAATGATGCGATACTTTCCAAACTGTGTCAAGCTTTTCTTTTCTACTCAATCTAGATTTTGCTGTGGGTTCATTTGGTTCTGTCAAGGGCAGGGGATTGTATTTGTTTCGGCTTGTACCTGAACCTCTGCCGTCACTCTTTCTCAGGAGCAAGTGGGAAAGAATGGTACCCAGTGGCACCCAGGCTGCGCTCAAAATGGCTGTTCGAGGAGACACGTGCAAGAGGACCGTCGAAACTGTCGAGAAAGTATTTTAATACTAAGGGTAATGTGGATTGGCAGTAGAATAGAGTGAGGCAAATTACATGAATAAAATGCCGAGCCAATGCAGTTCACGCATAAATGATATCAATTGCACTCCAAACTCACGAATAAAATGCGACGCACGCATAAATTACCTCTTTTGTTAAGAAAATTATCGTAACGGTCGTTTTACTAAAATGGCAACAATCGCTGGTTCGTGTATGAAATATTCTTTTAAACAATGGCGTTGTAGACTTAACCTATAAACGAAATCTCGAAGACACCTGTGAAAAACAAAGCATTAGGGAGTTAAGATGTTTAATGTTTTTCAAATCTACGTGTTTACTCTTTTCCTGGAGTTGAATAAGCTCTAAAACTGCCTATTCTTTTCTTAAAACTTGTTTCGCTTTCTACAGTTTTGAATCTGAGAAATGACAGCATTGCTTTGTTTCGCTAGTTTTAAAGCGCCTTTTCGGAAATAAATATAGAAATATGACGTCGTAATGAAAAAACACTTTCGTGCACAAGCCAATCTCTCCGAACCAAATATTGTTGCTCTTTTCCATATATAGTTACTGCATTTGGCACCAGTTCAGTAAACGACCTTTTACTCGTTTATACCAAACAAAAGCAGCATCGGACAACTTTGGGCGAGCCGTCCAAAATAAAATGAATAATCTAAATTATACTTAATTCATGCACGAACCAATCACGCCGGAACAAAGACCGGTACTGTTTTGCATAAAGAATGCATGTGGTGAAACTTTAATTGACTGCTTTTTGTTCATGAATTTGAGAAACAAAGGAGAGGTCAATCATGAGATACCTAATTCCACCGCACGTGAATGAGTTAATTCGCCTCACTCTATCTTACTGAACAATAGAATATTACGTACGACCTACCCAGGTACTATAGATTGACTAACACCATAACCAACCCTGTTCCTACACTGTTACCAACAACTGTACAGTAGAATGTCACGTACGACCTACCCAGGTAATATAGATTGACTAATACCATAACCAACCCTGTTCCTGAACTGTTAACAACAACTACACTGCAGAATATCACGTACAACCTACGTATACCCAGGTAATATAGATTGACTAACACCATAACCAACCCTGTTCCTGCACTGTTAACAACAACTGTACAGTAGAATATCACCTCACTACTCAACCTACCCAGGTACTATAGATTGGTTAACACTATAACCAACCCTGTTCCTGCACTGTTAACACCAACTGTACAGTAGAATATCACGTACGACATACCCAGGTAATATAGATTGACTAACACCAAAACCAACCCTGTTCCTCCACTGTTACCAACAACTATACAGTAGAATATCACGTACGGCCTACCCAGGTAATATAGATTGACTAACACCATAACCAACCCTGTTCCAACACTGTTAACACCAACTGTACAGCAGAATATCACCTCACTACTCAACCTACCCAGGTACTATAGATTGGTTAACACTATAACCAACCCTGTTCCTGCACTGTTAACACCAACTGTACAGTAGAATATCACGTACGACATACCCAGGTAATATAGATTGACTAACACCAAAACCAACCCTGTTCCTCCACTGTTACCAACAACTATACAGTAGAATATCACGTACGGCCTACCCAGGTAATATAGATTGACTAACACCATAACCAACCCTGTTCCAACACTGTTAACACCAACTGTACAGTAGAATACCACGTACGACATACCAAGGTAATATAGATTGATTAACACTATAACCAACCCTGTTCCTGCACTGTTAACACCAA
>JANVCF010049450.1:0-13338 GCA_025388745.1 Hydrozoanthus gracilis
GCATGATCTAGGAACAATTACTTGTCAAAAGTGTCTAGAGACCAATCAGGATTAGTGTGTAAAAATCATATAAAAAGAAGGTAGTAAGTAGTTGAATAGATTAGAGAAAAGAGAACAAAAAGTAAGAAGAGGGAATATGAAAAACAAGAAGGAATAAGAAAAAGCAGAGAATAAAAACAGAATCTGAAGTACAGCTCTAGAAGAAGACAGAATGTACAGAACCTAGAGTTCCTCGGGGGCGGCAGTTAATTCACGACAAATAAAGAGCGAACCGGTAACCTTGAAAGCGTCAAGCGAGTACTCTACCCAAAGGAACCTCAACTTTTTTTTTTAAACAAATGTCCAGTATTAATAATAAAAAAGAGAAAAGTAAACCAATTAGTTTACTTACAGTCAGGTCTGCCGTCGGTGAATCTTCCCAAAGCATATTTGATTTTTCTCAGGTCCCTCATCAGCCCAATAATGCCTCTTTTAACGGTTTTTTTACCACTGTCGTTTTCAAACAAACCTGAAACAGTTTTGATTGCTTGTTAGTTCTTTGCAAACATTGCATAAAGCAAAAAAAAAATAAATAATTTGAATAAATATCTTAAACGCTACTGTACTCGAAAAGCTGTAGCTAAGTGTGTTCGAACGTTCTACTGTAACCAGAATATAAAACTGAACGTATAAATGTTGCCATTTTAGAAATAAAAATGCGTAAGTGTGGACGAAACCTCAGTAAGATGGTGGATCCAAACTGAAAGTTTCTTGGTTGAGATACGTCATTATGTGACTGAAAACGGAGACTAGAAAGTGCGCGAGTATAAATGTTTGCTGAATGTTAAATTTGCTAATGAATTCATTGAATCGTTTATCATCTGCATGAAAAGACGTTTGAGTTAGATTAAATTATGTTTTGCTCTATAAATCAAAATACAGGGCCGGTCAACTTTAATTAAGTTTATTGATCTTACTGCGCTAAAACGGCGTGTTGGTGAATTCTCCCAGCTAAAGCCCACTCATTTAATTTCAGGCAACCAGCTTACATGAAAATTTGATTTTCATTTGGAACAGTCTGCCAAGTTTATCAACACTCATTGTTCACTCAAAAATCTCTTATTTTGTAGGAGTTATCAAGAAGACAGTTAGATCTTATCTAATTTATCATTAAAAACTGGGTATGGGACTGAAAAGATTCAAGTAACAAATGGCCCATATGTGTCCAACTGGTCATCACTGGTGAAAATTTTCCCTTTGATTTGATTTCCTCGGAATTCATCTGAGGTGAGTCTTCGAATTAATACTCTTACTTATTAATATTGCCTATATTTCCTTTAAGAGTGGCCGTTCTTCCCTATATCTAATAACAATTAAACATAGTGTAAATAATATCATTGTTCGGCATCATACGATCAATTAAGTTCAGCCCATCCTGGAAATCTTACCTTTGTCCAATGCCTGTCGCAGTAAGACTATGAAAGGCCTGTGTAGGACAAAGAAACATTGGCCAGCTTGCCTTTCAATTATTCTTCGTGGAAGTTTTCTCTTGAAGGCCCTCATCAGTCTGACGTTGCACACTAGAAAAAGAATATATATCTGTTTCATATGCAAAAATGAAATACAATCGAGAAGCAAATTTAAAAAACCTGAACATCTCCATCTCGATTTTCTTAAAAAGGAAACTAGATGAAAACACTAATGGCGAGGATAAAACGTTGAATAATTAACGGCTAATTCGTATATAGGCTGGTAATCTAATTTTGGGCAAATTGAAACCAAATTTTCAACCCCGAATTATATCAAAAAAAGACTGCTATACCTTTAAGATCTTTCATTACTAAATGTGCGACTGTTTTGATGGGCGTCGCAGCTTCAACAACCTGTAAAAGACAAAATTTATTGCAGTTTAACATAAAGGTATTAAAAGAAGCTACTTGATTTACGAGCACAATATTTTCAATCATGGTTAGTTTCAAAACCTTTTATGTGAATTGGAATATTTCAGCTCGTTACCGACAATACGAAGTTGTTAGTTTATTACAACAGAACTGGTTCAATTTGTTTGTGTTAGAAAAATTCAAGGCAAAGCTTGCTCCAAACAATGTCTCGAAGCCTTTTTTTTTTGTTCGAAGTACGCAGGGTTTGTTGATCCTCGTCCCCAAGACCCTTTTCCTTCAAAGGGCATCGGGAACAAGGTCTGATTTTGGCTTCAAAGTTGAACCAACGATCAGGGAGCCAAAAGATCATGTGACAACATTTGCAATGTCAGTTATATTGCTGAAAAGTATTTTGGCGTCTTAATCTAAAAGCAACCTATTTGCGAAGGTTGTATGGCCAAATAGGCAAAGTTGCAAAACAAATATTTTAAAAGTTTCCTGAACGACGTTCAAAAGAGCATAGGTTTGCAAACTGACGTCATAACTCAAAACTGATTCTTAGTTCGTAAAACGTTTTTGAAGGGAAACTTTGCCTTTTCACCGCCTAAATCGCGGCGTGACATTTCTTTGATTTCTTGTATTAAATAATTTTTTTCTGTGCCACGATTGAAAAAAAAACCAAACACACAATAAACGTTCTTTCGTATGCACATAAAGTCTCGACTCCATGTCATTGTGATCGTGGTGGTATGGTGACCAATGCAGATCAGATGCTTCGGGTGTTGTAAAAGTTGAACGCATCTCTGATTGCCTCAAGTTGTATTTATTCAAACACGTTCTTATTTTTTGTAAAAATGTGAAACACAGACAAAGACTGACTGAAACCGAGAATTTGTTTAACACAAGAAAGATCTTTGGCAAGTCAAACCGGTATCGCAAAATGTAGTCCATTACTTACCAGTTTCTTTATTCGAAGAGCCTGGGAAGAGAAAAAATTGAACACAATTAGCATGTAGTCGTTACAACAGGTCTGGTTTTTACTCTCTGTACACAGGGACCTCAGAGCTATGGGTCTGGGTGGGCTATAGCCCTACCAATAATTTTGCTGAGAATATAATTCGTAACAAAATTTTATTTGGACTGATAGGTAGAAAAACGCATTTCCGGCGATCTTAGTAGCTCAAAATTTGAAAATGTTCGGGGGGAAGATGCCCCCGGACCACCCTAGCATCTTCGGGTTTCTTGCCGTCGCGGTATGGGCGAACCAAGCCACACCAATGCCAAATAAACTCCGCGGTCCCTGATAATCCTGACAGTGTTCGAAAATGAACGATAAACATTGGAAAATCAAACAGTGATGCTTTGTCACAATTAAAAGATAATAATGAATAGACAAAAATAGGAAAACTATCGAGGATAAATTGTTAAGTTATACTGAAGGAGAATGAGAAAATTGCTGGAAGAAGCTAAACAGCTCTCATGATTCTTTTAATTTCTAACAATAGTACATAATTTAGTATTTACTTACAGTATTGATGATCTTTTTTCCCGGCTTTTCAATTTGTTCTGGAAAAAAGAGATTTTTAGAACTCTACCTTACGATTAATATCGGAAGATATTGCTAAGTTTTCTGGATAAAACAGCCTAATACAAATTAAAAAAGCGAGTAGAAAGTTCTTAATTCTTCAGCCTTAAATAGTCCTTCGAGTCATAAACTGCGATGGTTGAAAAGCTTAACTTCGTTTTTGTCACAGTTTGTTGTCCAACCTTTTTTCAGCCTTTGTTTTCAGGTGCCGAGCTTTCAAAAGTTACGATCACGCAGTGAAAGCTTCGTAACTGACTGCCAACTGAAACTTGCCGGCCGAAAGGGAAAATTTACATGTCGTGCATTTCATACGAGCTACAGCGGTACCAGATAAATTCTGACCGACTGATGGTGTGGAACGCGATTTGTATACTAGTCAAAGTGCAGTTCTAAGACATTGATGTACACACTGTTTCTGGACGGACCTCAGAAAAGCCGATTTTCCGACTGTTCTAAGATATTGATGCACACACTGTTTCTGGACGGATCTCAGACAAGCCGATTTTTTGGCGACGCATGTGGCCCAATCGGTGAGTGTTCTCGACTCGTAATCCTAGCTCCAGTCATATAATTATACTCATAGTGTTGTGTTCTTGAGCAAGACACAGTACCCGATTTGTTTCCAGTCAAATCAGCTGTATAAAGGAGTATCAAATTCTGCAGGGGAATAACTTGCGATGGTGTCCTGTCCAGGAAGAATCAAAATTCTCAAACGCATAGTACTACGAAAACCGGAGATAATCTGGCTCCGGAAAAAATTATACCTTTTAGCAAAACTGAACTATGTGCACCGACTAAGTATTATATTAGCCCGGTTTTGCCTCCCGCTACTGCCACTATTTTAGCATTTAATTTTAATCCTTTTCTTTTTCACCGTGAACCCTTAATTCTCCCAAACTGTTCCTTAACTTACCGTGAGGAACAAAACCTTTGTCGCTCGGATGAACTTGATCAATTATTTTCTTCATCAACCTGTCGACCGCATCAATTTTGTCCTTGAACGACATTTCACGAGGACTCGGTTTTGTGGGCTTCTCCACACTAGCGTCATTATCAACGACTGGAGGAAAACATGGTGCAATTTAAAACAAAAGTCAAAAGAGAAGCTGTCGCTATGTAAAACTCAAAAATTAATGGTAACGTAAACTTCGACATTATTTTACAAAGATTGATAATGGGGCCTACATAGGGGTTTGGCGACAGGCAAATTGTCAAAGCGCCCGACAAGCGACTGAAATTTTTGGGATTATTGAGGAACGCACGATATTTAGGGCATCAGAAATAACCTATGTATTAAAACATCCAGAAATACAGGCAATGTTTCTCGCGATACTTTTTGTACGAGCTGAAAATTTTTAGAACACGCTAATGTTCGTCATGTTTACTTGCACGATTGTTTTTGACAACGTTTAATAAACTGGAGCTGTAGAGAAAACAGCAAAACAAATTTGCTTAAAAATTGAAAATCATGTCAGCGCTAGCGACGTTTTGCACTTGAAAAAGATGCGACAAAAAGACCATAATGTGAAACAAGGAACATCTGAGCAACCCTTTGTAGGCCCCGAAAATAGACTCTAAACTGGTTTAAAAGGCTTTTTCTATCAAGAAACATCGGTAGTTATTGATGTCACTGCACTTGCAGTTTTGCTGCGCTTAATAAGATAAACCATTGAGAATCTCACAAAATCAACTTCAGTAGAATCAACTTCCAAATGAGAACAAGAAAACACACGATAAATTTTACAACTAAATATAAAGCAAAGTAAAAAAAACGCTATCGAAAATCGTACAATACTATATCAGCTTCCAAACTCTGCCATTTCAACTTACAATTTTCTGCAAATGCCACTGCAATAACCAGAATAAAGATAACGAGCTTCATGTCGGTGTAGACTGGAAGGACTCCGACCACGCATCAACTTTGCTGCTTTCAAATCAAATGATCCATGATAGCTGTGCTTCGATGCTGTTTATACATGCAATATCCGCAGGATAGATATTCAAAAACCCTTTTACAAAAATTACACCTTTCACAACTATTCGACTTCCATTGAGTTTCTATCAAATATGTGACTTCATTTATCTCACTAGTGCTAGGTTTTCAACAAAATTTAGCATTGAATGCATTGTTCCCAAAACACTCTAGGGAAATGTTATTGTAGCAATAGAAGTCTTTATTCAGTAACGAAACAAAAAAAGCGAAAACGTTTTTAACTAATTGTGACAGTTGAATACCCTGTTCAAGCAGCTAATAGTTGTAAAGTTTGGGTATTATATAGAGAAATAGTAGAAGTGTTAAAGTAAAGAACTAAATATGTTGAGCTGTTTAAGGTTGTTCGCACGAGAAGCAGGTGATTGCAAAATTATATTTGTTGTATCGAGAAGAGTTCCGAAAACAATACAACAGCTCATGTCATAGAACAACCTCACTTGTTGATTTCATACACCACTGTAAAAGGTCAGACATGAGATTAATCATCTGATATTCAAAGGTTAGGTACAGCTTTTTTTCTTGACACATATATTTTGAAACTAAGATCAATCTTGTGGTTATAGGGGTAGCAGTTTCGATTCCTAACTGCATGTTCCCAACGAATCGTTCACAACTGATCAAAAACATGACGGCGTAGCGAGCTCCAACTTTAAACAACTAGCAAATGAAACTTCTTGTTATTGAAAATTGATAACAGAATAAACAATAAGCAAAAAAGTGACTTCACTACTGTTTTGTTGGAACAATAGTCTACAGTTATAAACTTGTTATAAACTTGGCAGTGAGGTTTCCCTTAACGAGTTATGCAAAAAACTAAAGTTAAAAACAGCCTGTCTCAGACACATGTCTTACTCATTTTTAATCAACCTACATAAAGCATTCACCTTGCAGGGAAAAAAAGAAAATCTGAAACAATGCGAATGAATCTTCTTGTTTTTAAGAATTGAAATTGGTAGACTCCAATTAAGCAAAATATTTCACCACTGCTTTAATTTCTTGGAAATATATAGTATAGTCTTGTTATAAACTTGTCCGCAGCGAGGTTCTCTTTATCACTAACTCATGAAACTTCTTTTGTCTCAGAAATATCTCTGATTCTTTTTCAATCGACCTAACTATAAAGCACTCACCATGTATAAAAAGCAGAAAATCTGAAAAAATGAAACATGACAGTGCCCAGTTATTGTTTTGTTTCTAAAGACCTAACAATGTCTCCCAAGAGTGTTTTGAGACCGATATATGTCACACGGACATTCAATACGGCAAAACCTTACACTCTGATGAAATAAATCAAATCACATCTTCGTTAGAAACAAAAAAGGCTAAATAAATCTCAAGATCAATGTCTCGCATGAATTTTAATTTGTTCAATCACGGATTTCATTTAGTATATAAAGAGTGCCGAATTCAGTCATCATAGATTGCTATAGTTTTCGAAAGCGTGGAACGTTTTTTGTGTGTTCAGAGATCTATTGATATACGGCCAACATGAAACTTGTCTTCCTTTCTCTCGTCATCGCAGTGGCGTTTGCAGAATTTGGTAAGTACAAATACAAAATGGCAGAGTATATATTTAACATTTAATTGAGTGTTGACGATGTTTCTTAATGGGAAAAAGAATAACTTTTTCAAGTCTGTTTAAATTCTAACTTTCTAACGCGAATTATCATCAAACTTTACATGTCGATGGTTACCAAGAATATGCGAGTTCTGAGCAGCAAATTTTGCTTCGCCTTTAATTTCTATTCTACACTATATTTTCTTACAGTCGTTGAAGATGGTACTAGAAGTAAGAAGCCCACAAAACCGAGTCCTGGTAAAATGTCCTTCAAGGAAAAAATTGATGCGGTCGACGGGTTGATGAAGAAAATAATTGATAAAGTTAATCCTAGCGACAAAGGCTTTGTTCCTCACGGTAAGTCTGGTACAGTTTAGAAGAATTGAGGATTCGTTGTGAAAAAGAAAGGATCAAATTTAAAACATTAAATTAATATTGAAGGCAGTGGCGGGAAGCAAGATTATCGTCTGAATTTTCATTTCAACTGTACATATAGTTCGGCGCCGTTGAGGTCAGTCTAAATACTTCGTGTACATTATGACACGCTTTTACTATAAGAACCAGTAAATTTTTGCCGAGGCTCATTTTCTTTAATTTTTTGGCGATTCAAACCTCGAATTGTTCTTGAATTGTTATTTCTATGCATAGAAATGTGTGGTTTTAATTGAAGAAAAACTAAACTGAAGTATTGACGCAATACATGCATTGGAAAATGAATTTGATCAGTTCATCCTCTCTGGACTCTTATTTTCCCGAAAAGGTTTCAAGTCCATTATAAACGGCCAAGCATATTTTCTTACATTATTCTGTGTTGTTCAGTTAAAGATCGAAGCTTGGTACAAATTTAAAAAAGCGTAGCTATCGACCCAAGCCTCGGCTTGTTCTTAAATTCTTCTTAAATTTGGTCAAACGAGCCCGTTAATGTTGTTCTTATAAAGTTGTTCTTATACTAAAAAGCGTAGAACTGCACTTTATAAATAGCGTTTTACTGACCGCATACAAATTGTTAACTTGAATATCGTGCGTTCTCAGGCACACTTGTAGCTCGTATGCATTGTTTACTATCAGCAAGCAAAAGGGAGCTTTAAGATAGCTGAAGGATGAAACTTTGCACTTGTAGGGATATTGAACACGATCTCATCTCGTTTTACAGGCGATAGGTTTGGCCGTATACGGTTCGGTCTTACAGCTTGGATATCATGCGTTCACTTCGTATTCGTAGCAATGAAAGCCCGATACCGAAACAAGACTTATTAGTGACAACGAAAGTAATATATTTAATGATTGTAATGATAAGACGAAAAACTTGTATTAGTTTTAATTAGAAAAAATTCTGTAATGAAAAACAAAGTTCCAAAACGCAAATATGAAAGGTTATGTTTCAATACTTTGCCGGCAATGGTACAGTACCTGTTGCATCGCTGGAATAGATAAAGGCAATAATTAAGGAACTGCTAGCTGGTTGTATATTCGATTCTTAATTTTAGCTCAAATATTGCGCAGATATAGTTCACGACCGATACGACCGCGTTTTTCGCTCACTGAACAGACGTCATTCTTTTTCACTTCACAATCTCTTCTGCTTAATTCATTTGTCGCCGGCGTCTGCGTTTCAATGCAAAGATTTTCAAAAGGAAAATGTATTATGACATCGAGTGAATTAAAATTGACTGTCTATATCTTTTCACGCACTTGCCATGACGTCAGAGGCTCTTCGAAGTACTCGTTGCGGACACTTCGCTCAAAATTGGACATTTTCAATAGGAAACAATGCTACAGTGTCAGCAGAATCTCAAAGTTATTATCTTATTCTACACGCCCCTACAATACAACACAGATTTCATAGCTCAAACATTACAGTGGGGGTATATTTATACAACAAGCTGAACGGTACAAAGCGAAAATTGTCGATCATCGCAGTTTTACTTCAAGGGCTATTTGTTCTTCAAAAAACCCTCGTTTTATTGTCTTTTCGTTTAAATATTGTTTGTAATAAGAAAACTTGTAATACCTTCGAAAGCAAGTTATTAACTGATTAAGAAATGTATTTCTTTCAGAACAAATTGAAAAGCCGGGAAAGAAGATCATTGATGTTGTAAGTAAATCTTGAAGGTTTTTTTAATTCAAGATTTGAGTAGAAATAAGAAATGAAGTTGGAGAAAGTATGGCTTCGATCAGTGTAACAAAAATACTTGCACATTAAGGTGTTTGGTAAGGTTATCAGTGAATCTCTAGCGTTCAAAATCCCGCGCTCAGCACCCGGCTAACTCCGTTCCTTTTCTGTTTCAGGCTGGATAGAAAATATTTTCTGTTGTTTTTTTTTAATTTGTCTCGTCGAAACAGCCATAGTTGATTATTTTTTTTCCTCTATCATTTTGCTATTATTTGGTCTTGTTGTAAAAAATTCTTTTTTATACAGGTCTGTGGTAAAAAAAATTTAAATATGAGGGATAAACAGAACACTGTTAGACTTCGGATGTTGATAATGCCGGCATCATGTTTCCAAACACTGTGAGAATACAACAAAAGTCTGCTGTAACAGACAACTTGCTAAATGTTTTCAATTGTTACTCTCCCCAGGCTCTTCGCATAAAGAAACTGGTAAGCTAAAGTGCTACGTTTTGTAGTAGTTTATAACTTAGGCCAAGTTTTCTGCAAGGAGGATTTTCCTCGAGTTAAGCAAATTCTTTACTCTCAAAATTTGTTCGCGTAGGTGTCGAAAAGGTGCGACAGATACCTTAATTCCTTTCATCCATGTTGGCAACTAATTAGCCTGATCTTTATATTACAAACTAGTTGTAGCTTGCTCGCCTTTCTTCGTTCCGAGGGCCTTTTCCTCTTAACAACAAACCTTTATTTGTACCTTTTGTAAATTTTACACGGCTAAATTCCGTACTCACCCGTAGTTTATTATGCATACGAAGCTATTGATCTTCAGATCAAAATATAGAAGGTAAACCTCGCTTTACGAGCAACCAAAAGTTCTCGAAATTACTTCATGGTTATAGGAGCAATGGTTAGGGTTGGGATAAGGATTTTTTTTTTTTACTTCTCGAAACGAAAAGGTGGAGTTTAATTTGTAGAGAATGGAGAAGTTTGGTGGGGCATTACTGTATGCATAATTAGTATGGTTGAGTCCAAGAATTTTACTGATTACAGTTTCTTACAGATTCTTTTTTTGGCTGGTTTGCATTCAAGATTTCTTTGTTAATATTAAAACTAAACAGAGATCTTCTAGAGAAACTTAGACTATCGAACTTTCTAACTAAATTGTAGACATGAACATTTGTTGCTACGGGTCCCCTAGAATGTCGACCTAGGGTGCGCCTTTTCGCCCTGGCAATTAACTACCCATGAATGAATATACTGTGGTCATAAACAATAAACCACAGTGCGTTTTTTTCCTCCACAGGTTGTCGAAGCTTGGACTCCCATCAAAACAGTCGCACATTTAGTAATGAAAGATATTGAAGGTATACGAGTCTTAATTGATATAACTCTGGTTTCAGTTTGCGCAAAAATAAAACCTATCAAAGTTCTTAAATTCTTTATAACATAGAGGGCTAAATTATTTCGAGCTGATTGCGTATCAAAGAAGGCATTTTTCTTGTAATTCAGGGCAAAATTACTTAGCGCCGATTGGTCGCTGGTACACTTCCGAAAATTTCCGAACTTCTACAAATATCTCCGAAGATTTTCCGAGTTTTTTTAAAAAAAAATCTTTAGAATACTTTAGAAACGATTTCAAACTTCAGAGATTGCAACAATTTTCTTACGTTTCCGGCAATTTTAGAAAAAATAAGTTATGCAACACTTTCTCAAGGGATACCGCGGAGAATGAAGAATTTTGCCCACCACGTTTTAAACATGTAAGCGCTTGGTTCCTTGCAAAATTTAAGATTAATATCACTTGTATTTTTTTTCGTCGCAAAGCGACTCGGGCATTTTTGAAAAAAGCTGAAAACACTTGCGAAGTTAGTCCTCAACATTACTCGACCCAATGCAATCATCTAGCTATAGTTATAACATACTGGCAAAATTACTTCGAGCTCATTGGGTAACAACGTCAGAGGCATTTTTCACTTTTTCCAGTTTCACCTTTAAGAAAATTCCTGCCTAGTTTGGTGAACTATCATCAGCGGTCATTCAGAAACTATCAAGATTTTCTGATCTTTTGCTCCTGACTTTTATTTAATTTTTGACGATGACGCAGAATTTATATTTTTCTGCTAGTGTGCAATGTCAGACTGATGAGGGCCTTGAAGCGAAAACTTCCACGAAGAATGATTGAAAGACAGGCTGGGCAGTGTTTCTTCGTTCTACACAGGCCTTTCATAGTGCTACTGCGACAGGCACTGGACAAAGGTAAGATTTTCAGGATGGGCTGAACCTTAATTGATCGTATGATGCCAAACAATGATATAATAATATATAAACACCATATTTAGTATTATTAGACAGAGGGGGGCGGCAACACCCCAACAAAGAAAATACATATATATGTATATATACATGTCAATAATGTGCCCTTCCGGTTACCGCCATAACATTTAACAGTTAACATTTTTGTACAAATCGCTCTTGTATTCTCCAAACAAGTGGCTTATAATTGCACGCCGGAATTTTGGTCATTTTGAAAAAAAGTAGTCCTACTTTTGGCTCAGCTTTTCCTGTTGTACTTGACACTGTTTCGACCAAAGCGCAAATATCACGAACTTGGTTGTAGCTAATAGTTTGGAGAGGTTATTAAAGTACTAACCTTCGACGATGACACGAAGGTGGACTTCAAATAAATTGCTGTCTGCCATGCTCACGGACGTTCGATACATCCTGTTTTCTCAACTTCAGAAATCACAAACAACACACATATCTAACGATGTATTGAAATATATATCTTGGGGTTTAAAATTTTCGCAAACAGCTGTATATATAAGAAATACTCATAAAAGGATGAGTGTTTGTTCAATGTGCTACAGGTACAATGCAACCAAGAATATTTCCAAAGAGAGGAAACTGTTTCCATTAGGATAAGAGAAATTTCTCATCACTGGCGAAGACTCGCAATCGATTATTATTTTACCTTGTGTATATATATACCTGTTACCCAAATCCTCTGAGCCCCTGTCAGTTTCTCAACATCTAAACTCTCCTTACATAATCCAAGATGACGACCTGAGCCCGGCTTCTCAAAACCCCGATTAACTTAGAGTTAACTCTTAACAAAACCTATTGGTTGTCATGGTAATTAACCCTGGGTTAGCACTAACCTGGTTTTGAGGAACCGGGCCCAGTACATTTACCCACAATTCCTAGCTTATAAACGCCAAAAAATTACCCCTAAAAGCGCAGTGCTAATCTAATCGTGACACACACAGTGTTGTTAGTACAAGGAAGAATTTTACCAACTGTTACCTTCCATTAGCTTCTTTTAATGGTGTAGGGTTCGCAATGAACTGTGGTAAAACGTACAACCGCCATTTTTCTCGGAAGGTCAATTCGTACAAAGCAAGAAATTTGCTAAGAAGAAAATCGGTATTAGGTTTGTACTGTCGCAACTTGTACAGAATTAAACCATAGTTAATATATACAGATTGGTTAAGAAACCATTGTTGTATGTCTTCGCATTTTTCTTTTGTTTTCTGGTCTTGACCGTGCACAAAACTTGCAGAAAACACAAAAGTTTTTGAAATACAAACCAACAAATAGCCAGTGAAAACATTTTCACTAACACCTGAAACAAAGAATGTGTACGGTCGCGGTTCATTCAACATAAAACAAAGCATTTTTGTACATTCTTTGTATTACCCTTTCGATGTTTGTCTGCTTTCCTAACCAGTCCGTTTATTAAAAATGGTTAAACTTAGCAAGCTACAAGTGAGAACCAAAATTTGTTGTACAATACGAGTATGGGTTTTACCAACACGCTATTTATGCCTATTTAGAGCTTATCAGGGTTGTTTCTCAGCAGACTTTCCAGATGAACCTGTAGCTAGGGCATCGCTAAATGAAAATTCTTCAAACTCAATTCTAATCAAAACGCTTTTTCGATCGTTTCATTTTTTACGATGTGTTTGCAAAGAACTAACAGAAACAACTGTTTTCAGGTTTGTTTGACAAAGAGAAGGAGAAAAAACTCGCTAAAAGAGGAATTATTGGGCTGATGAGGGACCTCAGAAAAATCAAATATGCTTTGGGAAGATTCACTGACGGCAGACCTGACTGTGAGTGAACTATTTTTGTTTATGTTCTAAGTGAACCTAGAATTAATAATCTTTACAAAGCATCCCTTTAAATACCCAAACGGACTACCCACAATTCTACTAAATCTTCACCAGTCTTCTGC
>JANVCF010049561.1:0-13334 GCA_025388745.1 Hydrozoanthus gracilis
CGCATATAAAAGAAAACTACCAAATTACTTTTTTTTTCAAATATGGTAAAAACGATATTTGCAGGTTTATTATTTTGCACGGTTACTTTTTGACAGCTTTAAAATATAATTTGAATATGTTTGAATATGAAACCAATCCTGGAATAATCACTGAAAACCTTCTTTGGAAATTGAATCAGGGGATAAATTGGTCAAGAATGCACCCGCCAAACAATACGTGTTCAAACACATGCATTGCCGTACCTTAGACTTACATCTAAACCACACACAGAAATAAGATAAAATTAAGAACAATTTGAACCATTGAGGCTCAAATAGCCAAAAAAATTAAGAACAATAAGCCCCGGCCAAATTTATCGGTTCTCATAAAGAAAAAACGTGTATATACTCGACACTTTCAAAGCATTATTAGTAACAATTCAACACCCAATGTTTTTTAACTATTATACTAGAGACGAGATTGCAACTGTTCCAGCAACTCTCCACAATGCACTCTTTTGTAGATTGCCTCGGATATACTCTAGAGACCTTAGCATAAACAGTTCACTAAATTTGCCAAGTAATACTGTTTTCAGTTTGTCCCATGCACGTGCATGACAAGTACTGGAAATCAGCAAAGTTGCGTTCAAACAGCAACGTTTAACAGTTGTGCGTAAATAATTGAGGTGAGCGGTTATAAATTCGCATGCTCCAGTAGGTCACACGCTCCAGTAGTTGCCAGTAGTTCTCATGCTCCAGTGAACGGTTATAAATTCACATGCTCCATGACCTCCTTCGTCGCCTTGGTAGATCCAGAGTCTGTAAGATCGAAAGTATTTCTTGTATTAATTCAATTGAAAAGAAAAAAGGAAGAGTAGATTGTTCAGCTTGTAAGTTTTGCTAACTTTCATACAGGTAGTTTTTAACTAAGAGTTAATTTGAAAATGTTATCTAGCTATTTATTGATAAATCGAAATCGTCCTTCCGGAACAATCCGGAAAATTCCGATCCAGACGAATCGTCTCATTACAGAGGAAAATGTTAATCTTGTAGCTGATGAAAACTGTAAAACACCGGTTTGAAAGTGTTTATTTAAAGATCAGTCTCTCCGACATTTTAGTCTCTATACTTTATAGCTGCTTTATTTACCTCCTGCCCACTAGGCCACTGTACTTTGATTTCTTAAAGCATAATTACCTGAACTTTTTTCATTCGTTTTTTCCTACCGAAGTGTGTGTGTGTGTTTTGTTTCTTTTCTATTTTTTAATAATACAGAAAATTTTTCCTACCGTTTTGCAAAAACGTTCATCATTTTCTTCAGCGGTCTTATTCGGGTTATCGTTTCCAATATGAACACAGACCAAAGCTGCCGCTACGAAGACAACACTTAAAACCATCAAGATAAGGAACATTTTGAAATTAATAGACCCTGTGTCTTTCTTAACTAGAAGATCTGGCCAGACTTATACTGTCCATTTGCTTCGATCCCTGAGCCACGGTGTGTTTGTTTGAAGTTGACGACTACGATTTTGAGGACCAAAATCCAAATCAAAATAAACACTGCGGTATAATGTGGGACCGTTTTCCGGTCCCTCGGCCAATCAGATTTTAATTAGGATAATAGGTGGATTATATCATTGTGGATAACTGCCTTCACGCGTGCACTTAATTGTTGCTACTGAACAACAACCGCAGAGACAAAAATAGAAAGCAAAGACATAAGTAAACATTCCAATCCTCCTTACATACATATAGGTTTCACGTCATCTGTTATCTTATGAGCACAAATTTGAGTTTGAACTGTCGTAAATCGAGGGAACACCCTCAGCTATATTATAAATTTTGCCGCTAAATCACTTAAAAAGCACCTTAATTCTTGGATAAATTACAAAGCAATCTTATTGTCGGAAGCTTAGGCAATATCTTCATTCTTAAAAGCGTTCTTGAAAGTAGGGAAAAGAAATTATAATTGCATGGTGAAGGTGGTCTCGATGGACGTTTTCGGGAATAGTACATCCCAAGAACATGCCGTCAAACTTTACGCTATCAGTAAAAAAAAAGTTTAATGTGGCCTGGGATTAGGACAGTATCACGACTGCTTGATGGAATTTGATGAATGAATCTGGTTACCAAGATTGTTCCAGCCGCTCCGTCTGAGAGACGTCCACTTTTTAACAAAAAGTATAAATAAATAACCATGAATTATTTATGATTTAGTTTCCGTACGGAAATAATTAGCTCACTTTTGATGTGTCAACGTGATATTTGGGACAGCTTTTATTATTTTTTTACCAAAAGAAGTTAAACAATTTCGTCGAGTGTTTCATATTTTTGTCAGGGTTTATTGTAAAATTTCGTTGAGCTACCTCTGACTTGTCGACTGCCGCGAACCGCATCTTTTTGATTTTGTTTTTTTCCAGTTTAGAATACCTTTTAGGTCATTTTCATTTGTTATGAAATTTTAATAATGATTCACTGGTAAAAATGTTTTCTACGATTAAAAAAACCTGGCTGTTTCCAAGCAATAATTATGGCAGCTGATTCAGTGTCAAAAGCGTAAAAGCTGTACTCTCTTACAGAACATGCATAGTTTTTGTACTCTCGACCATAACAAGCGCGCAAGATTCACTGGGGTTAATTTTGTAAATGACCGATTGTGATTGTCACACGTGTTTCAACATTAAGTATTGTTGCGAGGTCCCTCTGCGAATCGGTGCATGAAGTATTACCAAAAATTCCGTTGAACTGAATGACGATTTAAGAGCAAACGGCCATATATGTCCGATACGGCATCGTCATGAGTCATCTGCAATGTTGCCGAGTCGACTCGATTCGACCGAGTTGAACAACCCGTCATGGCAAAAGTTAGCTCGCCTGAGCGGAAGTCAGGTCCGCCTTACACGGGTCAGAGAGTGCCGAGGTATTGAAGTTTTAGCGACTCGACTCAGTATTAATGAGACAAGCTGTTTTCCTGTGTTTTCATTTTTAACAGCAACTCTTTCTATAGGGTGTGCACAAGACATGAGAGTAAACAGATAAGAAACAGTCACTTGACCGAGATACCCTGATCCCGGGGAGTACTCCTTAAACTGGGGTGGTAGATATGACCGTCGTATTTTTAGCGGTTGAAATTGCCAGTCCGGTATTTTTAGGGGTTGTTAAGTGAAGCCCTGTTTTAAATCAAGAGCCTGGTATCTTTTAGGATTGAAAAACTTAAAGCTGTTGGACTGCTTGCACTCGCGTGCCTTTTAGCAAACTTGTGTACTTATAAAAAGTTAAGACAAAGTTCTTTTGGCAAATGTCCAATTATGTGCCTTTATTTACTGTATATCACGTTTAGCACAACACGAGGGGACTTTGAGCCGACCCACTAACTACTCAGGGAAAATTTTCAGCTTTCAATTGGTATTTATTGGTATTTATCAGGGTAATTTTAAACCGAGAGGTATTTTTAAGGGTGGAAAATTTTCGGTAGTTTTTAGGGTATTTTGGGGACTTTTCCAACGGTCATCCCTACCCTTTTGAGCCCGAAGTAGCCCCCCCCCCCGACCCTGATTTCAGGAGTCCGCTTACATGAACCATTTACGCGAGTGTCACGTGTACAATGAATTTATTTATGTGTGGAGCCCCACGAATTACTGCATAAATTACCGAAAATTCCGTTCAGTATCATGTCTACAAAATAAGAACAGACGGCGCTCCACATTGCCGTACTGCAGTTCTGTTAACTTCTCGAGGTATGCGTTTACACTAAATATGCACGACTTTATCTATATAACTCTATTGCAAGATTACAAGAACTTGTAAAAGCAAGAAGGGACCTATTTGAGGCGAAACAGTTAATGTATGTGAAGTTGTTTGAACTTCAAAAACCGCTTCATTAGCTAAAAACTTGAGGAGCCATGTTGTTATCTACTTTTCTATTTTTATTCTTTTGATCCCAGCTGATTCGTAAATAGAATATTAGTTGTCGAGAGCAAGCAAAAGACATGTTATAGCCACACAGTATATAACAAACATATAGTCGCATATATATACAAGTTATATCACTTCTGTGAGTCAGTTTCATAATATAATTCAGGTTGCTGAAGGGAAAGTCAATGGTTCAATTGTGTTGCTCTAAGATAATAATTTTGTTTTTTTATTACTTTTTAAAAGAAGTAAAAAGCGAAAAGTTTCAAAAAGGAAGCTTTCTTTGGTGTAAGGTTATTTCAGTATGACAACCACCATAGGATTGTTTGAAGCTTTGGAAAAATACTTTAAATATAGGCGACTAGATAGCAAACATTTGAAAAGATTTTATGGAAATCATTATTAGTTAGTCTTGCTCGACTAACTATAAACAATGTGCAAATTTGAAAGCGAAACCAATAGAAGGTACAGAGTACGGAGAGAAGTAGACTTTAGAACAACAAACACTTCGCTTGCATGACTTGAATGTTTTTGGACCTTAATGGCTTAAAAAGGTTTTTCGCGAAGATTGCGTCACCGCAAAAGCCTACACTGGTAAAACAGAGAAACTTTGAAGTAAGGCGACTTTTATAGAAACATGATTCCTACGATGGTTTTGTTTTTGGTTTGTGGCGCTGATGTCAGTACTGGCTCGCAGCCAAAACCATAATTACAAAGATGTCAACTCTTACGCAATTTCGCTTGTCCTGCTCTCCCGCAAATACTGAGAAATCAGCCCCGCATTTTTAAAGAAATGATGGATGATAAATAAAAAGTATACAACAACATCAAATTTAAGCTATTTGTTTTTTTCCTTACTCATAAAAGGCAATGCAATTATCATAGACTAACATGACAAGGTTCTGATTCTGACTTTTTCTATCCTGTATTCGGCTGCCATAAGTGATATGCATATGGTCTGAGAAGTGATTATCCAAACAGTTGTATATTTATATGTATAAATAGGCTGCATGGGAAATATGGTGCAAAGCAATATTACCAGTACACAATTTCTAGCACCAAGTAAATCTCGGACCGCATTTTAAAGTTCGAAGCTTGTCTAAATTTATCAATCTGTTCAACAAAAATTAAGATGAAAAAAGTAGTAAGCTCTTTTATACATCAAGCATATCATTTGTCATTCTCTACTGGCGTCTTGTAGCGCTTTTTCGTTTGAAACCCTCGCCATTGCTCTGCCAATAAAATATTCTTCTTTCATATCCTTGCTTGCTTATCCACAGCTGCAGCCGTTGATAAATCACAAACTCCAAACTTAAGATTGCCGTGGGTAAGATGGTCAAGGTATTGGAAGGCTACAGAACTCGGCGACTGACACTTGATATTGTGCTAATTTATTCAACAGAGAGCTTTCAGCTGTTATACTTGTATTCATAACGAGCCAATCAGATCTTGAATTAGAAGTAGGGGATTCCCCAAATAATTATAATGGCAGCTGTCACCAAGCAACACTAGTTTTGAGCGTTATTGTTGGAGCAAATTGTTCCTAAGGTAGTTATTTGCGTGTAGAACTCAACTTTCTTCCTTTTTTTCTGAAGCACATACAGTTAAGATTTTTCCGACAACTGATAAACCATGACTTGTACTATTTAATGAGAAATAACTTGACTCTGACGAGGGCCTAAGGGCAATTTCTTGGTTTGTTATTGAAGTAGCACGTCGAATCCACCCAGCACCTTAATCAGCTGTATCAACGCTAAACCAATCAGAGGTGGATCAGGGGGTTCCACTGATCAATCCGACAACTTCATGTTACCGAGTAGAAACTCCACCGCGAATGCTTCACTTGTAAGTAGCACATTGTTTGCCAATATAAGCATAAATCTTCGCATCACTGAGTAGCTGTAAAACCATATTGTCGTGGTGAGTTTTGTGAGAATTTGCTTCACAATAAATTAAACACTTATATAAGGCCAAAAATATACCAAATTTAAAAAAATAAAATTTCGAATAATTTAAAAGCGATATTTGCTGTTTCTTTTATTTTGAAAAATTAGTTCTTGAAAGCTTTAAAATATTCGACCCCCTGCAAATTGAAGTATTGTCTCGTGATCAGATAACTGCCAATCGGGGTTGTGCCTACGGTTACGTCACTAACAATGCCCTTATATTACAGGTTAGATTCGACTCTTGGTATCAGTCTGCCTGGCGTACAAACTGGACATCAATCACGACGCTTGCCGAACTAGCCCCGCTGTTTATTTGGTGCTGTTTGAGTGTACATTTGTTGAGCATATTAGTGCTGTCGATAATTATGTGGAGATCTGAAGAAGAACGTGAACTGGATTTATCAGAGGAGGAAAATATACCAATAGAGCACGATGAACTATAAAGAAATCACTACGAAGGTCAGTTTTATCCTCTTAAATTTTAATGCCGATGCTGGATCAAAAAATTAGCCTTGTTTGCAATCCTTCGACCAAATATTACAACTTATCGAAAATTGTTAGTTCGCCGGCAAATCGTTAGTTCGTTCACCCACGCATAGTACAACTTACTAGGTTTTATGTTTAGTTTTGTCCGACGGAAAGGCGGCTACTTTGGCTGTTGCCTTGTAAATGCAGCAAAACATCTAGCCGTCGTTTCAGACACTGTAATTTTATTGTTTAATCGAAACAAATGCTTCCATATCTCATGCCTCAAAGGTGTTTGAAGTTTGATTCGTAACAAAAAAGACGTCACCGAATTGGGTACGCGCGTGCGTGTAAGTCAGAAAGTCACAGGAGACCAGTTTTCTCTTGAATAATTTACAAAGTTTTGTTTCGTCAATCTAACGGCAACAAATTGGAGGAATCGCTAAGTACCGGTATGTTTTAGATGTATTTTAGCCAGTAACTGAATGCATATCGACTGATGTTCTTTCCGGCATAAGCTCAGTGCGTTGAATCTCGAGTGAAATCACACAAAATGTTTCCTTATTTCCTGCAGGCCTATCTTTAATATTGCTACACATTACACAGTAAAAGGTTGGTTGTTACAAATAAAACTATCACTTTCATTGACGTTTTGTCATCAAAATTCAAATTTCAATACAGAATTGGCGACTTACAGTCATGACGCTATCAACGATAAGTATCACAAGACAAATAAAAGTGTTGCTGAAGATTTAGGAAATCAGCTAAAGGTCATGCGAAAGGGGAGAGAGAGGATGAATTTTAGCCCCCCTTCCCCTTTTGCTTTCTATATTTAAACGAAATAGGAAATACTTTAGACATATATTTCTTTTATTCACAAAAAAATATTAAGAATTGAGCTAACCAAATCAGCTTCACAGTCTTTTTTGTTCTTCGTATATTTTGCTTGTTTTATTAGTCCTATTGGTAAAACTGATGAGATCTCAGCATTATGAAGGTGTGTGTAACCTCAACAGCGGCCCATATGTAACGTTATATATAAAGTTTCGCGAATCGATGTTTATTTCGGTTTAGAGCTGAGAGTGAATGAGTGCTGGCTATGTTCTAAACGTTTGACTGCAAACGATGTTAGCTGAGGGGAATCCCCTCATTATAATTATATCTTGATAAATGTTTTTCATTCTTAAGCTTTATTTACTGTCCGCTCTAACGCAACTAACTGTTTCAAAAGAGGAAAAAAAACTAGTTTCGTTTGGTAACTCAGACAAAACTAACGGAACTTTTTGAAAACACTAAAATATTTTACCACGGATCGTTTTGTTGTCCATAGAATGATAACAATATCACCAAGATATCAAACTGTTAAAGTGCGTTGCCCGAATTTTTCAAAAAACTTATTTAATTTTGAGCTACATGAAGCAGTGGGAATTGACATTTTTTCGAAGACTATCGGTTAGCTTGAAACTTACAAAGCACAGTGCAGCGTTTCCCCCCGTAACTAAATGCATATAACTGCGTGAAAACCGATGCTGGAAAAAAAGCTGTCTCTCAACCCACTTCCCGATATATTGTTTGCAAGTTGCAAGTTTAATTTCCATATAAACAAACTTTAAGTTTCTCCCTGCAGGTCATTCTTTTTTAATACTAAGATCTTAAAATCCGAACGCTTTCTTTTAGTTTACCGCTGTCATTGATACTTTAATTGCAATTTCTTGAAGGATTTCGGCTGCTTTCTGAAGTATGAAGAAAAGCAAAACCAGCTAAGAACTGATCGTATTTAAAACAAACGAGAAAATGTAAAAGTTTACAATAGTTTAAAATTACTTACAGTTTAAATTTCTTTGGACTCTATCGAATCTGAACGTTTCTCAGTTCGCCTTGTGCTTCCACGATGGGTTTTCCAATTTTTGATCGTAGCTAGAATGTTGTCTTCTTATTCAGCAATAACCCATATAACAAAAACCTTAAACACGTACTCGTTAAAATAAAGCCTCATATAAATCAGAAAACGTTCAATAAAAACTTATTACTTGGATTGTGTTTATGTTATTTTTAACGAATACTTTTTTTTTCTTTTATGTGAAAGCTGTAATGTTTTTTGGCTTGTCGATTGGAACAATCTAACAAAAAATGACAAAATGTAATTCTCTTCCAAAGGAAGGTATTTGAATGTGCAAAATAGGAGGTCAACCTCACAAAATGTTTTTAAATTTTAATTACCTTAGTTTCTAAGGTTTTACAAATATTAAAAATCTAATTTTTCAGGCCTTTCCCGATGGTTGTGTTAAACGAGAAGTATTACTCTTAAAAATTCATTGTCCAAACTGTGAGGATAGTTGCCGCTGGGGAAGGGAACTGAAGGTTCTTGAGGTGAGAACTAGTTAGCCCTATACTAATTCACTATTAACACAAAAGCCAAGTTTTAGAAACTTGTTTTCTTCTTTCTTTTCTGGTTAGGGCCATCTAGAGACTTGCTAGTACGCCACAGTGAGTTGTTTTCACCCAGATTGTCAAAAGACAATGAAGCAAATTCTTCTCGCAGAACATTTGGAGACTGAGTGCGTTCAGAGGATCGTTAAGTGTGATCATTGCCTCAAAGAGACTGAATTTCGGTTGCTAAAGGTATACACAATATCAAATTTATTTGAAAATAAAAAGAAAAGGTTGTTGGCAGAAAAACCTTTAAAACTGTTTCTTGATAGGTTTTGAGTGATTGCGTGTAAACTCTGTCGACTTTAGACACTGATAACAATATTGTTGTCAAGACCATGTTAACAATGCAGGTCTCATGATATAAAAACCTAAAAGCTATGTTTAGTGATAGCAACTATTGTTGTTTTGTTGTTCTCTTAATAGAGTCAAAATAAAAAATACAACTCATGCGCTGCGATAATATAGTGAGCATGTCATCTAAAATTGTTTTTCAAAAATAACAACCCCTTATGTAAGAAGCAGTAACTTTCGGCTGAGGTCAAGGGTTGTTCTTAAAATGTTGCTTAAGCTGTTCTTTAATTGCTCTTATTTCCTAATACTTTTTCTTGATTTGTCAGCAATCTCAGCCTTGGTGTATTTTTTAAATGTGTACTTATAAAAAGCGTTTAAAGCTTTTCCCGAAACTAACTTGGTTTGTGGCTGTGGTGGTAGCCTCCGAAAAGCGGATCAGTTTTTGTGAGAATGTAATTAGTTATGTATTGCTAACAATAAAACTTAAGTGAGGACTTGTTTATTCTTTAATCAGCAACATGAAAAAGAATGTCCAAACCTTCCGGTCACGTGCTGTTTGTGTGGTGAAAAGGGCATCAAACGAGCCTTGTTGTCCCAGCACCATGATCCTAACACTGGCGATTGTGAGAAAACCAATGCCGTTTGTCCCTTTCTTGCTTTGGGGTGTCCCAAGAGAAAAGTAAGAAACTAAACTATAGAACATTGTAGAATTTAAAGGTCCTTTGTCGTCTTAAACAAGCGTAAGCAATTGAGGTCCCGTAACTGATGTATAATTTTCCTAAATGTATATCAAACTTACGAAAGCTTTGCTTTGTCAATTTGAAAAGTTATAATACTTATGGCCGGGGATTAAGTATTGTTTCTACGAAATATGTCAACTTGAGATACCATTTGATACCAAATGTAACTGTACCATTGTAACTGTACCATTTGTCAAACGAAAAATATGTGCCATTGTTTGATAGTACTAATTCGTTTTCTCACTCTAATTCCTACCCTATCTTTTCTATTCCTATCGCTTTCTTTGCTACTACTATATTAGCCGTACCTTTATCGTTTCTTTCTATCCTGTTACTGCTGATACCATTACCGGGGCTTCTAACATTTCAAAATCATTTCAAAGGTGATGCCGTTTCCACAGCGCCGGAACCATGAGCAAGGTGTTGTTGCATTCCACGTTAATTTACTCCTCGGCTACTTCATTTCATTGAAGGAAAAGCTGGAAAACAACCTCGCGAACAGTGAGTTTCCAGAAACAATTAAAGAAAGTACTTCACAACTGGTATCTCAAGTCATGCATATAACAAAAGCCAATGAAAATACCCATCAGCAATTACAGAGACTTGGTTCAAGAGTTGGAAATTTAGAAGAGAGTATTGGAGCTTGTGGCGGATCAAGTGTTCATTCCGATGTCGCTTTCCTGAAACGACAAATTCAAGACCAAGCAAGCCAGCAGCAAGAGTATCATAGGAAACTTGTAAATTTTGAAGCAAAAATCGAAAACTACGAATTTCTTCTTGGAGAAACCAATAGAGCCATCGAACAACAAGCAGAGGAAATTGTACTTCTGAAACAAAAATTGGAGGAAGCAGCTGAAGAGATTAGAAGGATGAGCTTTGGACGTTGGCATCAAAGAGGCGACTCAGTCCCGCGGCCTACGAACATCAGCTGGGATGAGGTGCCGACTACAGATTGAACTTTGATGTGGAAGATTACCAACTTCGCTGAGCGTAAGCAAGGTGCAGTCAATGGTCGAAGTGTGTCTTCCTACAGTCCAACCTTCTACACCGGTCGCCATGGATATAAAATGTGCGCGCGGATCTACTTAAACGGCGATGGAATGGGGCGGGGAAGTCACATCTCGTTGTTTTTTGTACTCATGCGCGGTGAGTACGACGCGCTACTCCGCTGGCCATTTAGACAGAAGGTCACCCTGATGATTCTGGATCAAGACAACATTGAGCATGTGGTTGACGCTTTCCGTCCTGATCCAAACAGTTCATCATTCCAGAGACCCAGAAGAGAGATGAACATCGCTTCAGGGTGCCCGCTGTTCTGTCCTCTGACCGATTTAGGTAAACATGCTTACGTGAGGGATGACGTCATGTTTGTGAAAGTAGTTGTTGACCTCTCTGGCATATAATGGCCAAGGCTCTTTGCGGTCGTTTTGCGAGCGCGTTTTAGTCGAGTCTCTCATCTTTTTAAGAAAAGCAGATTTTGCGTTTCACTAGTTTCGTCTAAGTTTGAGCTAAAGTTAAGTTTTAAAAAAAAGAAAATCATCAAAGAGAAGAGGTTCCATTATCCATTTTCAACTTCTTGAATCAGGCTATGTGACAGCTTTCTTAGCAAAGTGTTTTTACATATACTTCCTATGTGTCTACCAGGTAGCCAAAGGACTGAATTTGCATTTCCTGGGGTATGTTTTTGTTCCCCTTAGTAACGCCAATCGCACTAACATTCGGAACCGCCACGCTGACAGACGGTTAGCAAAGTGGGTAAATAGAATACACTAGGATCCGTCGGCTTTTACTATGTATGATTTTCATCACCAAATTAGTTTGGAAATTTTTTGCTGCCCCAGAGCCTCTGTTTCGCTATTAGCTTACTTGACGGCAATTAGAGATCATTTTCAACCAGAAAATCACAATAGGGCGTTTCCGCTATCTTAATTGGGTTTCGCTGTCTAAGGGTACGAAATCTTAGATGGCGGCAGCGTCGGGCTATGATAACTACGCAACCGCCCGCAAGCAGGTTATATGCAGTAAGACTTGATTAGTTAGTAGAGGGAAAGATTACATCTCAAATAAAAACATCGTTTGGACTCAGGGATCCTTACAATGTTAACCGACACGCTGATCACTAAAAGCAGGTTTTCGATTTAAAACCGTCTTGGCATTGCTGGTTGGTTAATTTGTGTATGATATTGAAATGGGACACAGAGAATGTTCCAGAAACCGCCGTGGTCAGAACTAATAGAACGTCACAATTTCGATCAAAAATCCATTTTCAAATAAACAGCTCTAGCTCGACATTAACATTTTTGTTAAGTAGCCAGATTATGCACGTTCTTGGCAGCCTGGGCACAAGTTTTAAGTAGCCATATGCTATTTTCAACAGGTAATTTGTACTATGTCCGCATCTGTAGCTGTGTACGCAAGAATAACTTTTTTTTTTAAGATTTGTTTGCCCAAAAAATCAGATGAGCATTATTTGTTCATCACATTGCTTATTATTTTGCTAGAAACAATAGCTTAGTTAATCAGTTGCAAAATTATACACAGTGTTCTAATAGCCAGCTAGTTACAGGTTTTAAGAATCAAGTAGCCAGCGTTCATTTTTGGGTATATGTGATTGGCCTTCTTCGCCGATGGCAAGTGTAAGCTGTGAGGGAAGCTTCTTAAATGAATGCTTTCGGTTATTTGAAATATTTTCATAGTGTACTATGTTATATAGAAGCTTGATAGAACGTCTTTAGATATTGATCGACAGGGTAGAGATTATTTTTGAACGAATGTCCTTTTGATGTGTAACACAATTTTATGTTTCTAGAATATTTTTCTGAACAGAAATGAAAGTATTAAAAAGACGTATTTTAGTTTCTAAAGAGCTCAAACAAGCTAAACAAAGTTGAAACAAAAGACTTTCGCCATGCAATCTATTTTGTAAACAACACGTGCTGCTAGCGCTAACGAAGCGGCACTTAGTTTCGAAAACTAATTGAAACTTAGGAACAGGAAGAAAATGTGTGAAGTAATTGAACAAGCGATTGCGTCAGCCTTGAAAAAACCTGATGTAAGAAACTAGTAGTTACACTTTGCAATATTATTTCTAAGTTCACATATAGGTTTTGGCGAAAGTCTTATTCAGTTTTGCCGAGTTTCACTATCAGGGGTGCACAAACTAGTTAGAATTTGGCCAGTAAAAACTGCACCCATTTTTGATCCATAAATTATTTTGTTTTGCTCAAACGCGGCTCATGAGAAACCTATTATCAGAAACAGTTCTGTTGATCTAGGTTTCCTATTTTAAATTGCCTTATAATTTCCAATATCCCAAACCACGTTTTTTATACTATGTGCTAATGAAAAACATCCTAGAAGATTGCAGTAAGGTGTTTGTGCACCTCTCCTTTCAACGTTAGGGTGTTACTACACCTGCCTTCAAAGTCGTACCGCTTTCCTATCCTTTGAAACAGCTGAGTTTTGTTTAATTTACGCAGTACTAAATTCGCAGTTTTCTCAGTAATTCTCTAAAGAACCTATCGATATTTTCGGATAATTATCTTTCTTTTTAATCTAGCTATCTCTA
>JANVCF010049894.1:0-13328 GCA_025388745.1 Hydrozoanthus gracilis
GTCTAGTTTGTAGTGTGAACCAGTAATGACGGAAGCGCAAGCAGAAACAGAAGGATGATCCAATGAAAATGCTCTTTCCCAGTCTCTCGGCAAAAATTCCTACAAATATGGCAGCAGCGGAGTTGTTCACCGAAGCTGTAAGAAAATACCCCGTTTTGTATGTTGCTTTCATGCCAAAAACTCTCTGACCCAAATGGTTCTCATTTTTCTGAAATTTGTCAGTTCATGCCTTCTTCTCCGAAGACGCAATCAAATGAAAGCCAACACTGGCAAAAAATCTCCCTCATCTGCCCTTATGAATTAACAAGACGCATGCATGGAAGCCAGGCTTCCGTATCCGTTTCCGTCGCATCAATTCTTACTTCGATGTAACTCTGGTAGCTTCCGTCTCCGTCTCCGCTTCTGTTTCAGTCGCTAGTGTGAACCAAGCTGTATAACTCAACGGTTCCTGTCTTTTGGACGCGTTTAGCTTCCTAGCACGTAAACAAAAGCAACGCGCGCGTTCTTAATTAAGTCAATAAAATTGCTGTTCGACCAAGTAGGTTAGCGATGTTAGAACCGTTGGCATGTTTCGTAAGATTATGTAAACATTCTTCTTTACTAGTTTGAAAATCTCACAAGTATAGCATGGAAACTCTTGTTCACTGCGCGGGTGAGCTTCAAATTGTACTTTTTACTTGCAGAGTTGCAAGCATTGCCCGAAAAGCGTAACTCATAGCATAATTAACAGCTCAGTTATCGTGTTGAGCGGAACCTTTTTCGAGCAATTTCCATTAATTTCTTGAAAGTGAACATTGCACAACATTTACTCTTTTTAGAAATCTCATTAAAGTTATAGTTGGCATTTAACATTATTTGATGAAATAAGGAATAGGTATTTCAACACATTTCTCAAACGTTATTTTATTTTTACAGTAATATCTGGCCAGTTGCACCAGAAAAGAACAGGATAAATAACAAGTGTTTTCAAGAAGATTGTCCAATAGTTACTCGTTATTAATTTTAACACGAGATGTGTTTTTAAACACCAATTCATAGCGTTTTGCCCATATATTAATTTCTTTGCAAATGTGTGCATTGGTTGATATATTACAATTTTATCACTGCCTTATCTGCTGGTTTTTACGATAAAGGTTAGGGAAGCCCCCATTAGAACAGAAAAGAAAATGAATTCACACGAAACAAAACCGCAAAACTAATGTCTTATATTAACGCTAAAAGTTTCTGTGTAAAAAAAGTATCAAAAATATTTGATAAATTCTAAAAAACAAAGAATTTGAAAAGAAAAAACTCATCACGGTAGGAAAGAAGAAAAGGTTCGAGATAACAGACAGTTAAAAAAAATTGAACTTAACAACATGCAAACTACAAGCTCATGTCAGTTGCTAGCCTCTTAAGAACCTGCTTAGAAAATGTTACAAGTTTTTGATTTCTTTGTCTTTTCTTTGATTTTAGATTTACTGTCTTTCTTTATCGGGTGCTGGGTTTCCATGGTGATAGGATCCTTGGTAGCTTTAGGTACTTTTTTCTCAGTTGTTTCGGCTGATTTTTTACTCTTGTTGGTTTCCTTGGCTTTCTCTTGAGTCTCCGAATTGCCTAGAATACACAAGAAATAACAATTTTCATTTCAAAGCAAACTTTGTTTCGTTGGAATTAAATACTGTTCAACCAGTACTTGTAAGGCATTCATTTTGCTTGTCTTGAGCACTATAGAAACGATTCAGTGTTTATTTATCTTAACTCTTGAACCAGTTAATGAACCCTATAAAGTGACACTCATTTTGCTTTTCTTGAACACTAGAAATGATTATTGGTACTCACTCCAGTTGTTAAACTAGTAAATGAATAGTTCATTATTAATGCTTGTCTTATAAGATGTGATTTCATGTTTACGCTATTTAATAAAGCTTGATAATTTTGATGTTTGAAAGCTCTGTTTGGCACTGCCAGCCCAGATATAAAGCCAAAAAGCTTGTAAACGTCTCCAGTACAACAACATGTTCTTTTTTGCCAGTGCAAATTCTAATTTCCAAGTATCTTTGTTTGCTGGCCAACTCTTTGTGTTTTCGGTAAATAAACTTATGTATATTTTGGCCTTCCATCGGAAACCCTTCATCTGCCCTGTTTGAGGCTCGGGTTCGATTCCGAAGCTTTGCTATAGCGCGATTCTTCAAGCGCTTTAGATTTCGTGTCTCGAATTTAGAAACGCAGAAGCACAGAGGCCTAAACAGTTGCATGGATTGTAAAAACTGTACATTTCCTGTAAGAAAAGCAACAATTTGAAATCCAAGGTTTTGACGTATGCTTTAATGCACTTTTGGGCACTTCTTAGCCGCACCTTTTTTCTCAGCTTGTCTCTCTTCGTGTAAGCGTTGCCAGTTATCGCGATTGTCGCAACAACCTTTGTACAGCGGATTGAGTGCAGGCTCAAATTCGGCAAACAGCTGAATAGAGAGTAAAAAACAGACAAATTGGCAAACCGCTGATAGCAAACCAGGCCAGTATAATTAGACTTTGACAGATCGAATGTCTAAAATAACCTAGAATTAAAATCCGATTGACAGCAAAGAACTCAATTGCTAGGGTAAAAACACATTTATTTCTTAAAAGGCTATGTACAGTTTGTAAAAAGGGGAATAGTAAAAAGGGTCGGAAGACACTATAACTGATGAAACACAAACACATTAGGAGTTATCATAAACTGAGATACACTGGGGGATGTTTGGCTATTCTTGACTGAAGACGGCATGTGCGGCAGCGAAAAAGGCTCAAGTTATTGAGTTTCTATGGTTGTTTTCCCTTTGTAGGAAAAATGGAATGTAGACTATGTTTTGGTTTGGTTTTGTTCTTGAAATGGTCGAGGGAAAATTCATTGCGTCTTTGCTAAAGTTTTTGCAACTGTACTTGATCTAAAGCCTGGCCGTATGATCGGTGGGGGAAGATTACTTGTAGTGTCCCCCCTCCCCCTCCCCTCCTGTATCCGCTCGACCTCTTCTTCTTTCAGTGAAGAATCCTAAAGTTCCATACTTAGCAGCCGTACCTCGGAATAGATCGTATGCACGTTGTATAAAGGATAAAGTTTTTATACATGAGAATATTTTTTCCTACCTTATAAACTGGCATACAAATAAAATCAATGAAGCCAACTTGCATCTTGGGTAGTTCATCTTTCTTTTTGCGATCCATCATTGGCTATAAAAAATTCGAAAAAGAAAACGGGTTTTTTTCACTTAGGCTATACTTTGCCAGGAAATATACAGCAAACGTTTCTAACCAGGATCAAAAATAGTTATTTAAATAGAAATAAGAAATGAATGAAGTTTGTTTTACCGAGTTATCGTGGATACTCAAATCGTACAATGGTTATCCTTATTCTTTGTGGCTATGTATAATTGTTAAACTGTCAACCTCGAATAATGCATTTTTAGCAATCTGACTTGTTCACTCGATCTCAATTATCAGCTCATATACCAAATGGCCTTAAATAGAAAATGTTACTAAGCAAAAAATTTGTGAAGGCGATAAAACAACTGCATAATTTTTAAATTGAAGATTTCAGAACTTAGCTCGTTAGATTTAATAAAACAAGTATATATGACTAATCGTTGGCTTTTTGCTATCTCATATCCAACACAAACTCCTGGAACATTTATTAAATATTTGTATGTCTTTGACATACACTAACCGCTGCCCAACAACACGAGAACGTGCGTTCACAATTGTACCTTGAGCACTATATTCTAAGACACTTTAACCCTGGCTAGCTACGTACAACTCCGTTATCCTAAGAATAATTAGTTTGATATCAAAAGAACTTGCATTTCTTACAATTGGATCTTCGTGTAGTTGTTCCCTTTCTAAGTCGCCTTGCTCGAAAAACTCACTAGCGACCAGCTCCGCCACCTGCAGGTAAGCACGTTAAACTCTTAGTTATTTAACGCCAGATTTCTCGTTATATACAGTTATTAACTTTGTTTGTTGCAGGTCAAATATCTCCTCGCGATCGGTCGGAAATAATTCCCTTCTCCCGTTCTTTGCCCTTCCTCTCCGCCGCCCTTGATTTCGGGTTTGGGTTAGGTAGCCTTATCAAGTCTCTGAAAAATGATTTTTTTTCATAAACCTACAATAATCTTCAATAACAGAAAATTCAGTTTCAATGCAATGTCTAGAGTCATTTCAGAGAAGTTATCTGACTATTGTAGAACTTGCGCATGGATAACATAAAAAATTAAGAGTTTGGGGTTTCAAGAAAAATGTCTGAACACACTCATCCGGGGGTGCGCAAGATGATTGATGCTTTATAAACACAGAGCTCTGCCTGCAAACTACAATTGTAACCATCTTTGAATTAACTGAATCTATCTTTCCCTATATAATAGCTTCTACAAATGGAGATTCTTCCTTGCTTCATCTACGCCCTTCTACGAAGTTTACGCTCCTCCTAACACAATTTGCTAACTTTAGTCACTTTGTTAAATCGCCATCAAATAGTATAGTAACCGTCGTAACAAATAACATGCATTTTGTTTCTAGTTTCTTGATCCTTTACTCAATAAGAAGGCAATCTTCAAAAGCTAAACCCATTAATCAGATTACTTACCCTCTGTTGAACCTCCCAAGGTTTGCAAATTGCCGACACGTCACACGCAGTCATCATCATGGCTCGTAGAACCTCGCGATTTTCATCATTTTTGAAATCTATTTTTTCTGCATGCAAAACTTTCTCAAAGACGTTTCTCTTCCTAAAATTATTGAACATTTAAAACTAAGAACATGTATAAGTGGCTGTGATTAGAAAGTCTAATTTAAACGTGATAAACATACAGTATGTTTGGTCAAAAAAGTTACCGGCTGGTTCTAATTAATAAACACGTAAAAATTCTGGGTCGAGTTGGTTAAAAGACGATTGGTTCTACTGCAGGATTAAATACCAATTACCATAATAACCGTTTACCTTGGATTATCCCTAGTGAACATTTGAACAACTCAGCCCTGGTCAATTTAAATATTCATAAGGTATCACTTTAGATCTGCTTAAGACCTAGTAGCTTTGAAAAAAATTGAAACCTTTAGATCTTTTGCGAATCCAACGGAGTCTTTAATGAGTATCCAAGAAACTTTGAATGAGATCCCTCGGAATCTTGAACGAGATCCCGGCGACAGGATTCTAAATTTTATCCCAAGGAATCAAATAAAAGATCCAACATAACTTTTTGGTCCCCGGAATTTTTAATGAATCCCATAAAATTTCTACAGGGGGTTAGTTAAAAGGAAAATTCAATGGATTCCTTCGGAAATTGGAACGAGCTCCAACGGAATTCTAAATTTAACAGTAACAAATCAAAAACAAAGACCGCATATACTTTAAAGTTATTTCTAATGAGACCAAATAGAATTTCTAGTGAGATCTAGTGTAATTTTTTCACTTATGTATCATATGTTTTCTTATAAGATCCACATAGTTTAAATGAGATAACGTATAATAGTTTTTAGTGAAATCCAAAGGAATTTTAACGAGGTTCGTGACTTACTTGAAATATATTGCGAGGTCGGTCGATAAGATCGCATGTTCCAAAAGTTTGATGACTTTTCTATAGTTTTCAGGAGACAACTCGGCGAAAATGTTGTTACCCTACAGTTGGGGAACAAACAGTAAGTCAAAAGATGGAAATATCATAGAATGCAAACTCGATCTATGTTGCGGATTGAGGAGGCATTAACGCAAGGTCCTCAATCTTGGCATCGTTTAGTTCAGCAAATTTGATTTCCTATTAAGAAAGATAAGCTAATGGGGCCAACCGTGGAGTTGCACCTAACTTGGGCAGCCTACTGACGAACAGTAACAACTTGGTGTTTTCAGTTCTAGCAACATATACGATACACAAAAAGTGTTGCGCAAGTAGTAACTAAAACATGGGATTCGCAGCACTGAAATTAGTTGTTCTAAGAACATTGAAAACCTAGAACTACAACCTGGAAGTAGCAGGTTGTAGGGTGAATTTTGCAAAAAAAGTTAAACCTGTGTTAGAACATGGTGCGCATGTGCAATTGCCAGCTGGTTACTAAGCCGTTTTTCGAACAAACGAATGAAAGCTGGACGCTGCAACATAGTTTCGCAGCTCGACTCACCTCGCTGTTTAGAATCATAATGGAATGGTCGAAATGGTGATGTTCCATGGTAGAGGTGCCATATAAGGTGGCCAGTGGAGAGTCGATTCTGTGTAGAAAAGGGAGAAAAGATATCTTAAAGTTTATCAAGTCATGCGTCTTTGTAAGCAATTAAATCAGGTGAGTCACTAACTACGACGGTTCGCTTTACAACATGACATTTCAATAGTTCTTGAGGATCGACCACGTCATTTCCTTTTTACAGACAGTAAAAAGGATGAAAACAAATAATTCTGGCCGTCGGCTCTCGACGTTGACGAAAAAGACAATTCATAGATGAAAACATCGTTAACAGTTCGAACATAGTTAGTCCCCCTCGACTAACTATGGTTCATATTACAGACTTACTTGGATTGGAAAGCATTGTTAGTCCCCCTGTGGTCAAGATCATGACACAGGCAAGCCACAAGCAGAGCGTACATTTCGAGATCGGAAAAGTGTTCAGCCATCTTACCAGTCTACAAGACACGTACAAATAGCATGAATACATTAAAAGATCATGGCAAACTATTTCATTTTGTAAAAAATCTATAACCTTGTTACTATCGCTGTATGACAACAAAATTGTTATTTCTTTAACAAGAAAAAGGCAATTTAATACTGCTTTACAGCACCTATTAAAGGGTAACCAAAAGAAAGAAAAGGAGGAATGAATACGTTAGTTAAGTTAGTAAGTTTAAGGAAGGAATGAAGGAAGTAAGGAAGGGAGGAAGGGAGGAAGGGAGGAAGGGAGGAAGGGAGGAAGGGAGGAAGGGAGGAAAGGAGGAAGGGAGGAAGGAAGGAAGGGAGGAAGGAAGGAATGGAGGAAGGAAGGAAGGAAGCAAGTAAGGAAGTAAGAAAGGGAGGAAGGAAGGAAAGAAGGGAGGAAGGAAGGAAGGAGGCAAATAAGTAACAAAGGGAGGAATGAAAGAAGGAAGGGAGGAGGAAGGAAGGAAGGAAGTAAGGAAGGGAGGAAGGAAGGACCAAGCAAGTAAGTAAGGAAGAAGGGAGGAAGGGAGGAGGAAGGAAGGGAGGAAGGATGGAAGGGAAGTGGAAGGAAGGGAGGGAGGGAGAGGGAGGAAGGAAGGAAGGAAGGGAGGAAGAATGGAAGGGAGGAGGAAGGAAGGGAGGAAGGATGGAAGGGAGGAGGAAGGAAGGGAGGGGCAGGAAGGAAGGAAGGAAGGGAGGAAAGCAGGAAGGAAGCAAGTAAGTAAGTAAGAAAGGGATGAATGAAGGAAGGCAGGAAGGGAGGAGAAAGGAAGGAAGGAGGCAAGTAAGTAACAAAGGGAGGAATGAAAGAAGGGAGGAGGAAGGAAGGGAAAAAGGATGAAGGAAGGAATTAAGGAAGGAAGGAAGGAAGGGAGGGAGGAGGAATGAAGGGAGGAGGAAGGAAGGAAGGAGGGAGGAAGGGAGGGAGGAAGGAAGGAGGCAAGTAAGTAACAAAGGGAGGAATGAAGGGAGGAGGAAGGAAGGGAGAAAGGATGATGGAAGGAATGAAAGAAGGAAGGAAGGAAGGGAGGGAGGAGGAATAAAGGGAGGAGGAAGGAAGGGAGGGAGGAAGGAAGGAAGGAAGGAAGGAAGGGAGGAAGGGAGGGAGGAAGGAAGGGAGGAAGGAAGGAAGGAAGGAGGGAAGGAAGGAAGGAAAGAAAGAAAGATTGAGAGAAAGAAAATTAAAGAAACAAAGAAAGAAACAAAGAACTAAAGAAACCTAAACACCAATCTGAAATAGAGTTTTTGTATGAAAAAGAAAAGGAAAATGTGAACACTGAGTATTTCGAAAATGACAAGAATTGTTGTTGCAGTTCAAGTCCAACTAAATCTTCGTACTAACTATACAATTATCATGTGTATGCAAGGTTAAGGCTCACTGTGATCATGGCAAACATGGTCTGTGCCACGTTAAAAGCATGTCTCCAGTTGTGGTATATCACTGGTCGGTAGTTCTTCTTGACACTAAGAAGCCATCGCACCATTGTCTGGTATAGAAAAAAAAACAACGGTTTGTTTAACTAGACGTCTAAGCTAATCGAGCCCTTGATAAACATTAACCGCAAGGCAACGGGAAATAGGAAAAAAGGGTGGGGTCGGACAGCCGAGTAGTTGTTATGGCGAACTTCTAACTCGGTTTTGTTTTACTACAATACTGTAGTACGTATACTGAAGAGTTATTGACAGAAGGAACAACTCCGAAACAGTACGTAAAATATGAGGTACTACAAGCACTACATTAGAGATTTGCAGCGGATCAGTTCCAAATAAAGGGTGCTTACTAGATGTTTACAGTAGCAAATGTTGGGCTGAATGTGATTCCTAATTGTGGCATTAGTTTGGGCTTTAGCCCGGCCATGGCCTATCTCCCTGACTCCTTTCCCACACCAGCATTTTCAGTTTGTTAGAAGTTTTATTTCGCACTTGTTTAAGTGCGCTCTTTAGTTTGACCGTAGTGGAGTTACCAACGTACCTCGGGTGCGACGTGAAATACATTTAATATGTCCAAGTCTATAAACATGGCTAACGATGACAGGATTGTCTCGTTATCTGTCATTTCGAAATCATCGAATTCGAACCCCCTTACATTGTACTTTGCTAGGGGCGGCGTCGTTACACTCTACAAGGAAGAAAAATGATATTATTCATCAAAATTTATCAATGAAAAGTTGCGTGCCGCGTTTGGTAAGCTAATGAGACGGCAAGGGCATGTAATCTCCACTATCATGATACACAGTAGTAACGTATAATCATATGATATAATATCGTTATATAAGTCACAAATATATGTAAACCATGGATAACGACATAAGCTAAAGTTGAGACTGAACTAGTTTATCTGAAAAAGCCGGAAAGCCATCGTGTTTTCCAGCCGGAGTTACAAAATGGCTCTTTCAATTAATCTTGATAAGTTAGTATTTACAACACACGAGGACACAGCACACTCGCTCAAAGCGTAGGAAATTCAAATTGTTTGAAACTCTGGAAAGGAATTAAAGATGAGTGCACGATGATATTTATGGCAATCGCAAAGAAAAAATCACAAACCAGTTCGTTCTTGTTGTAAACTCTCTGTAGAGAAAAAAAGTACCACATTATTAACTTCGAAACCAGGTAGAGTCAACAACACTTAAATTAGTTATAAGTTGAAAAAATATTTTTGCTACAATTTTCACTCTAATTTTGTGTAGCAATCTAAAAAGTGACTGTTTTACTTGTTGCCGAGGAGTATAAGAATGTTGCACACACATGTAAAATATTGTTGGTCCTTATTTTGATGATGAAACCAATTCAAAAATCTAATTGATCATTCACACAACCAAATAAAATTCCTAAAATAGGTTTTAAGAAGAAAATAAATCATAAATCAAAGGCAACGCGTTCCCTAATACACGTACTCACCATTATTTTATCAACTTCGTTCTGCTGGGCCGTTGCATGGTATGATAATACCTAAACCAAAATATTTACTGTTTATAATTGAGTTCTCCATAAAAATTATTGAAAATGTAAGTCTACCTTTTTTCATTTGTGTTAAAGTTTTTAAAACAAACGTTTTCGGCTCACTTGACCATCTTCAGGTTTACAAAACACAACAAGAAATTAGTGTTCCTTTTCAACCAACGTTTACTTCAGTTGCACAAAATCTACCAGTTCTGGTTGTTGTAACAAGAACAGTTTTTAGAAACACAGTCTTTAACTTAAGTTTGAAACAGCTTTGTCTTCAACAGCTTCGGTAGAACCGTCTCGATAGAAACCAAAGCGATAGATAAAAGGTTACACGCAACCTTACTTTTGAGGGTAAGAGGTGCATAATTTGGAAGGTGAAAAAATAACAGTAAGCTCGTCAAAGTATTCCAGTTTGCAATAAGTAGACAAAGAGGTCTAAACAGACTAAATGATTGCAAGATTGTAAAAGTAAGATGGCGGGTGCCTAGGGTGCCCGCTAGGGCTCATGGGGTCTCGGTACCAGCCTGTATTACAAGTTTTACCTCCATCGCCACTGTCTGTTTTGCCAACAGTTTGCAGGCTTCCTCATACATCATCGTGTTATGAATACCAAGACCGCAGAAAATAGCGAACGCCTGCAGAATGAGAAAAGGTTTACTGACATCGTGGTATTTCTGAACCCTAAAATTAATGCGCTTGTACGGGAACACAACATATATAGATCCGAGTGAGCCTAATTAGCCACTGGAACGGGGTATATCCCATCGAGGTCAGAGGTTTTTTCCTTTTTCTTTGCGTGAGTTTATGGGGTTCTTTGTTAATGCTGTAGATACGTGAAACTTGGATTACATCCCGCTCTAGTGGTAAGGCCTCACTCGAATCTTTATATGTTGTGTTTACACATAATATATGCCACTGAAGAACATCAATACTCTATTACACTGGGAAACTGATAGATAATTGCGCAGGTGACAAAGAAAAAAACGTAATACAAGATTGCCAACTCAGATGATTCACTCTTGTTGTAAGAGAGTTTAAGCTCTTGACAAAGAACTTGATTCAGCTTCAATGGTTTCCTGTTCAATAAGTTTGCCGTATGTTTATTCGTGACATTAGAGACATTAAATACCGCGCAAACGGCAAATGGCACAACATCAGCTCGCCGCCTGTCGTTCACCGTCCCGTCTAAAGCAGCTTGTGTTTTGCGACATTTTCACGGCAAGTGCAGCAAAAAACATGTCACGTGGCTTTCCTGTCGTTCGCGGATAAAAAATACGTGGTGCTTAATCTCCGTATTGCTGTCAAACGATAAGAAAAGAGCACAAAGATGCAAAAACGCAAACTAATCAAATATGGTGACAAATTCTGTGTAAATAAATTCGAGATCTCGTGTTAATCGGGGACGTTACATGCAGCAAGTGACCCGTTAGCCAGAAAGAGTAAAGACAAATCTTACCCTGTATGAACACTCTCCACCTGCTACATAAACAAACACAATGTCGCCATACGACCCATGCGTATATCTTACCTCAAAAAGATTTTCGTCTGCATCTGAAAACGGTTTGTCGTCCAGTTTATTTAAAAGTTGGGCTACACCTGTATAGAAACAAGGTTAGATAAAACTCCAAGTTGGTTTCGTTATTTCAACAAGCAATATAACTTCATGTTTTCGTCGAGTTAGAAGTAGAGTCATTGAGTTGGGGATTAATTCTGTCCAAATTGTCAAAGCATGAAATCATCATGCTATTCATCTTGTCACTGAAGCAGTAACGCTATTTACCTTGCCGTTACATTTGTAATGCTTGAGGTTATCAGTTACCAGTCACGCAAGTTGCCCTGAATGACAGATATCACTAAACAGTCGCACTTCTCAACTTATCGCTACATACGACACTTTTCCCAGGTTGTAGCTCGTCCATTGTACTATTTGTCCTGTCGCTGTCGCACAAATCATCTTCTTTGTCATCATATGCGCGAGCTATTCACTTGTCGCTACCCAATCACGCTACCCATCTTTTCATTACCAGTAACGCTGCTCACTGTTACTAGTAGTCACGCTACTCATTATCCACTACCGAGTCACGCTACACACCTTGTCACTAACAAGTCACTTTACCTCAGTCGTCAAAATTCAGTTTCACTATTCATTTCGCCTCTGCCCGGTCGAGCTAGTAACACCGTACCACTTACCTTGTCTCTACCCGGTCACAATAAACACCTTCTCGTTACCCGGCCACGCTTGTCTGCTGGTCTCTATTCAGTCACGCTACACACCTTGTCATTACCGAGTAACGCTATTCATCTGATCTTCCAGGCACACCACTCGCCTTGTTTCTACTGAGTCACGCTACGCACCTTGTCCTTATCCAGTCAGGCTACTCACTTCGCCCCTATCCAGTTACACATTACAACTTGTAGTTACAAATCACGCAACTCACCTCGTCACTACCCAGTCACGCTTTACGCCTTGCAACTACTAGTCACGCTACTTACGGCGCCAAGGTTCGTCGCGCTACACACCTTTTAATTACCAGTCACTTTCAGTCACGCTACTGAGACCCCGTCACTACCAAGTCTTGCTATACTCACCTACAATTTTTTGTTGCCTATTAGCGATTGGCATGCAGAGAATAGATTTAGTTGTGAAACCAGTTTCTTTGTCGGCCTGTAACGAAGGAACAAAAGTTTTAAACCACGCGGAAAGTGCCAGCCTTTAACGTGATGCAAAGAAGTCACTCGAAGCGCTGATACTATTTTCTTCCAAATGAGTACTTTGGGTACTAAACCTCTAAACTTGTTCCCCGTTTTCTCGTTTATGTTAGGTATATCGCGAGTTGATTTTGTTCATGGTGTAAACATGTATGTTAGTTTCCCATATAAACGGCTATCTTTGAAAAATAAAAAAATCCCTTGGGTAAATAAATAATGGTTTTCGAGAAGAGTTGCCATTGAAAACTGACGTCGAATTTTGTATTCTAAAAAAAGTTGCACTCCTAATATCTAACTGTTTTACACGGCTCTGAAAAAAATTGTCAGAGATTAAATTCACGCATGCGCAGTAGCTGGCGCTTACCTCTTGGTTAAACCTCGGGTCTGCATACGCGTCGGGTATGTTCAATGCCTGGGACAGAAGCACAAAAAAGATATCAGTAAAGCCGTTGCAATTCATGCGGATAAGCGTAGCTTTTGAAACATTCAATTTCAGTTCCATCACTTACCTGACGTGTTTCAAAAGAAAGCGAATCAGTTAATTTTTTGTTATTCAGACTGGAGCCACCTCAGGTATCGCGGCGTTGGTATAAAAATGACTTTTTTCCTAGTTTAATTGGAATCAATTTGCCCAGCATTTTTTAAGCCGATTAAAATGACGACAAACGCTACTTTGCGATCGTCAATAGTAGCTTTTTGATTTTGTTCTAATGATCAATATTTAGCGAGCTAATCGCCCTTCAACTGCAGTGCAGTCATGGACGGATTTGCGAAGGACACAGCTCAACAAAGTCGGAACGAAGGAATAATGCAAAGGCGCACCTATTACACACAGACACGTGAGGAAAACTGATACAAAGCTGCTGCCGCTAAACAGCCCGTACACGACCTCGGACCACAGCTATCTGAAATTAGCTGGGTGTCAGTTTTGCTGAGAGAGGAAAACCGGAGATTGACAAATCTCAGCCCCCGTGTGGATCTAGGATTCGATCCCTGGTCCGAAGCGGTGGCGGGGGGGGGGTTGAATAGCGGTG
>JANVCF010050005.1:9260-25116 GCA_025388745.1 Hydrozoanthus gracilis
ATGGCAAGAGCTTCCCCCAGACTGATGGCAAGAGCTTCCCCAGACTGATGGCAAGAGCTTCCCCAGACTGATGGCAAAAGCTTCCCCCAGACTGATGGCAAGAGCTTCCCCCAGACTGATGGCAAAAGCTTACCTAGACTGATGGCAAGAGCTTTCCCAGACTGATGGAAAGAGCTTTCCCAGACTGATGGCAAGAGCTTTCACAGACTGATGGCAAGAGCTTCCCCCAGACTGATGGCAAGAGCTTTCCCAGACTGATGGCAAAAGCTTCCCCCAGACTGATGGCAAAAGCTTTCCCTAGACTGATGGCAAGAGCTTCCCCCATACTTTCCCAAGACTGATAGCATGAGTTTTCTCATACAATAGCAAGAGCTTCCCCTTGACTGGTTGCATGAGCTTCCCTGAGGCTGATGGCAAGAGTTTCTCCTTGAGTGGTAGCATTCGCTTCCCCCAGACTCATGGCAAGAATTTTCGCCAAAGTGATAGCATGCACTTCCCCCAGACTGATGGCAAGAACTTTCCCGGATTGGTGGCAAGAGCTTCTGCTTAACTTGAGGCAAGACCTTACCCCAGACTGATGGCAAAAGCTTCCCCAGAATGATGGCAAGAGCTTCCCCTAGACTCATGGCAAAAGGTTTTCCTGAACTGGTGTAAGAGTTGCCCCCTGACTGATGGCAACAGCTTCCCCCAGATTTGTGGCAAGAACTTACCCCAGACTGATGCATGAGCTTTCCCCATACTGAGCTCAAGTGCTTTCCCCTGACTGATAGCAAGAGCTTTCTTTTGAATGGTGGCAGGAGCTTCCCAATTACTTTTGCCCATTACAGGTTGAGTGCCAGCAGTAACTAATATAAATAGTGTTCCTTTGTTGAAAGTCAGTCGTAAGTTGTTTAACATAGTTTAGTCAAGTTGGTAGATGTTGATTTTAATATTAAAACTTGACGTTTCTTTTCAAATGTGCTATTTTGCTGTTTCAGTTGGAGGAAGCACTGCACGCTCAGAATAATAACAAAGAAAGCTCTACATCACTTAGCAAGTTCAAGTGTGAACTGGACAAGAGCAGTTCTGGTTGGCAAGAACTGTTACATTTGCTTGGTTTTACAATTGATGAAAAAGCAGACAAAATTACTTTTCCTGTGAAAGAAACCAGCGGTGCACTGCATTGTTGTACTGGCCTTACTGAGGCACTTGTTGGTGAGCATTAAATTACCTTTTTTTGCTTCAGGGACTGTTGTGACCTTAAGTAGTGAGAGTTTTGCAAGACATATAGTTTTGTAATCTGAAGTTCTCAATACCTCTTTCAGTGTAATGGCTTTCACACTTTTAAGCACCAAGAAGAAATACTGAGAATGTGTCCCAGTTGACCAAAACATAACTGAACATGCAAAAAAGTGTGTAATGGAGAAGTGAGAGATGAACTAACAAGCCTTGAAAGGAAAAATGAGAGATTTATCTACACTTTGAATAAATTTTATTGCTTTTTGAGAATGGTGCCATTTTTGTTTTGCATTTAATTGTAGTTGTCCATGCAATAGTTTTAGGGCCTCAAATTGACACTACATTACATTTATTTTTTTTAACTCATTATTTTCCTAAATACTTGAATAGATTCAAGCTTAAGTAAATATATACCAGTTATTAACAATCTGTGTCTGATAATTAAATCTTGCCATTATTCTTTTAGAGCTCTCTGTAGCCCAGTGCCAAGCATTGAGACAAATCACTCCAGATTACTTTGAGCCACTCTTATACTTGGTAGGTTGCAATTTATGGTGAAGATAGAATCATATCAGCCTGGATCAAATTTCCCGCTATTCTAGATGAATTCAACTTAATTTCAATTTAAGAAAAAATTAAGTTACAAAATTAGTTTGGATGCCTCAATGAATGTAATAAGAGATGCAGGAGATAGCTAAGGAATAGGGCTCCAGTGGCAAAGGTCCCCTGCCTCACAGCAACAAGAAATTAAGAAGGGATGGGGAAGTAGTAAATTTATTTAGTTCTTGTTATTTTAAGAGTGTCAAAATGTTAGTTTTATTGCAAATTTTTGTTAATTTGTTGAAGGCAACAGCCTAAGTAAACATGCTCTCATTTCTTTGGTTTCCTTTGGCTTTGTTCATCTAACCAATCAACCTCAACACCAACAGAGCTTTATTTCTGTTATCAATGTTCATAGCTAAAGAATGCCCTTTACGGAAGACCGCCAGTGTCGGCTGATGACCGGCAGATCAGAGGTGTGTGGACACACTCTGCCAATCCTGCAAAGACTTTGCTCTTATCACTTGGTTTCAATGCAGCGGTGGAGAACGGGAAGAAGCTGTTGAAATTCCAGGGAGATTCATTTCCCTCACTGGAGGACGTTTATGTTTCAGTTTTCGGTCTCTGTGCTAAATAGCAGCTTTAGTTTAAAATCTCATCCTTTGATTCATGAGAGTTGCAGAGAACTGATTCTAACATATAATCTGGATTTCTGGGTCCCTGATGTTTTAAAATAAGAATTTAGAAATGGAGTTCAATGTTTGGTTGATGTACATGCAAGCTGTAGCCTGCAAGGTAACTAGCATAAGTGGGGAAAGGGAAGGTAAAAGCCAGGGCGGAGAGTTGTTGCATAAATACAAAGAGTAAAAGCCAGGAGAGATAGAGTTGTTTTATGTAAACAAAGGAACTACAATTTACTGTACAAGACATCAGCAACAAGACAAGTTTTCAAAACAAACAGAATGATTTTATTTCAAAGACAACGTTAAAACATCTTTTTAGAAAGTAATTAATTACATAAAAAACTTATTATCTTTTTTGAGTTACTTAATAAATATATCCGTAGTTTGTAAATTATTTACACAAGTTTTCTTTCAAATAAGCTCGTATTTCACTTTTCAGTATGAGCTCTTTCTATGTGTTTCTTAAAGTTGTCGCTAATGAAGAGAATTAAGTTGCATGAAATAAGATTGTATATAAATCAGAACAAGACCAACTTGTGCACCTACATACATGTCTGTTAGGAGAAATATGTATATTTACAAAATTCTTTGTATCACTTTGTATCACTGTTGTTAAGTTAAAAATACTTGTGTAATTAGAAATTTCTCCTGCATTGTAAAAGACGTAAGACTGATGTTGCCAAAAATATAACTTGTTCAAACTTAATTGTGTTTCAGAATCTTATGTATTATACATATTTGGTCATCATTATGACTTTTGGCTTTCGGCAAACTTCCCAGCATTAATTTCATCAAGAACTCCTCTGAAAGATTCAACACTAACCTAGAATGAAACAAAACATATATTTTAACATGCTGATCTGACAATGGCTTTTGATCAATAAATCAACAAAATATTTAGAAAGGAGACCTCTAATGTATCTTGAAATTCCTATAATAAAATTACTTACATTTCCAGAAGCATCTTTTGTTTTGGCCATCTCCCAAATTTTATCAAATGTGTCTGTTGTCATTTGAACACCAATTCCATCAAAAATTCTTCTCACCTGCAGTTGAGAAAGCATGTGAACAAAATGTTTTTAACTGTGTAGTTTTATTATTTTAAGTTTAACCATTCTAGCCCTGACAGCTATAATGCAATATTGAGCTTTCATTACATATAACATACAAACTTAAGTTAAGGTGTTTGGTAATGAGGAAATAGGAATTGATCATGAAGAAATAAAGCCCACTACTGAAGATGAAAAGATAGTTCTCCTAAGCTTTTTCTGTAAAAGGTATGGTAAAACTCTATGGATTCTAGGATATTTGTCAATGAATTGCCATGGTGAGTATGTAAGGCTCCAGACTGATCATGAAATGATGCTGTTATTTTGGTTATCTGTAGATATAATTTAATAACATTATGTACTATGTAATTAGGGCCCACTTGTTTAAAGGCTGATTAGCACTAACTCAGGATTATGTTTTTCACTAACATTCTTGTTTCATCTTATCTGAGGATGTGGTTTTGGAACTGACAAGTTTTTATCATGGAAAATTTAAACAGTGTTTCTGCAACAAGAAAATTGATTAAAAATAACCAGCCTTTGAACAACCCATGGCCAGCCCACAGGTTTCATTGTAATAAATTAGATTTTATTAACAAAGACGTTTTAAAAGTATTTGATTTAATACAAATAAACATTTATAAGAATTAATAAGTTGCTCAGACTTCGACTTCATTTTAAATTAGATTTCCATTTCAGTTTTTGATTTTATAGACTTGATGTAGTAATAACATATAGTCATGTACAGCATACCTCGTACTGATCCCTTGGTTGGAAAAAATCCTTTTCATATACTCCTCGATTGCTATATATGGAAGGGTTCATTAACCCATATGCATCTGACTCATCACCATAGTTCTATATAGGACAAGAAAAAAATTAATAAATCTAAACTTGTTGAGACTTTAATTTGCAGCAAATTAAGTGTTAAAAAGTGGCCAATTAATTATACGTAGTAATTAGCCATCCAGTCATTTCCAAAATTTGACTAATGGGCAAACAACTTGTCATGATCAGCCACAATTTAATAATTGATAGTACAAACTTTTTAGTACTAGATCTGTAGTTCAATGCAGTGGTTTTGTTTTGCTGGCCACTTAAGTTATTCTGAAACATTTCTAAGAATAAAAAATCATTTAATTTACCTTGTGGTCAGACACTCTCTTGATCCTTGGTGCTGGTAAGTCACTCCGAACTGTTGGTACTCCATAAGAGCGCCAGTCTGGTGACAAAGGATACCCTCAGGCATAAGTAATAATGATGTCACAGCAGTACTGCTGTGTGTATGATGTGTATATGTGCATTTATAGCCTAGCGAATAGCAATGAAATAATTATCCTGTTGCAATCTTAATGGAAAGTTAGGCTTGATCATTGCATCACTGGTAAAAGATTGGATGACAGGTTATTTATCTTGTCTGATTTTGTATTTGTTATTCAGTTTTATTGGATAAAAGAAAAATTCATATATGTCATTTTCATTGTAAAAAAGCAGGTTAATGTGTGGCATAATAGTTATAAGTACAGTATACTACTTAGTAAAAAGATGGCATAATAGTTAAGTGCAGCACTTAGTATATATGGAAGATTTTCAAACTTTTTAGGAGTATGTCAAACCTATTTGATGAATCAAGGGATACGTGTGAACAATATGCTCTACAGGCCTTGCGGCATGCATTGTAAGTACGACAAGTAATCTCAGCCTCATTAATATATATACCATGGATATCGATTTAAACCAATTTTTTTTCAAATTATATACATCTTGTGTATTAGTTAACTATAATACACTCATTAAAAGATTGAAATATAGCAATAATTAGTACATTGAAAATTCAACTGTGATGGCTTCAATGCTAGCTGGCACTCCAGTTGTAGTAGAAGTGACATCAAGACTGCGGCCTTAACAATATTTGTTTGAAAGAATTTACATGAATTAGGAAAAGAACGTAAACAGATTAAATTCACAATACAAATTACCGGAAGTGTTGAATCCACCAACGGCAGCACAAATTCTAGATGATGTTGTTTTCCATCCACCAACAGCTTTGTCAATTTGTTTTTCCAGTCTTTTTGGTGTGTCCTTGCTATCAGGTTTTTTCAAATCTTCAATGGTCTGATAGGAAAACAGGGTTAGTGTTTTAAGTCTTTGAATATTGTTTTCATGTTTTTGTAGGAAGAAAAAATAGTTGATGCAGTCAGCTTGTTGTGGTCTTAATTATAATCTGAAGAAGACAGGTGTTCATGAGCCATTTGTGGTTAAATTATTCTTACTAAGACCCTCGACATTTAATTTTGTTTTATGTAACTGTATCATCTACAAACAACTATATATTTTAGGATCAACTAAAAAATCAGGAGTTTTGAATGTTCATCATCAAAAGTTTGCCATCAAAAACATGTTTCAAAACATTGTTTGTACTTGTAACTGTTAATTCAAGGACCATAGAAGTAAGATTTATTTGCATCTAACAAAGTTTACCAGATTGGGTCTTTATCTGTACTCTAAAACTGTGCAAGTCCTTTACTTTAATCAGTTTGCAAAATATGACTTGACAACTTATACAGTCAGGACTTTTGGGTAAATTAAGTGTATTCTAGTTTAGGAGCGGAATTTATTTAATTATCTCCACATTAATACCTTATTCCCCTCTGAATCAGCTACAGTTGCCTTTGACACCTCTGGCATCTTGTTTTTCCAGTTTAGAAAGTTTGCAAATTCTTCATAATCTATTTGGCCATCTTTGTCAATATCACAGTAATTTAGCAAGGACTGCATGAGTTCAGGTTCAACAGGAAGGTTGAATTGGATGCAGACATCCTGGAGCTCATCCAATGTGATTTTCCCAGACTTGTTCTGAAAAATTCAAGTTGAAACAATTTTTAAAAAATTACTTGTTCAATTTCCTTAAACCTCAACTTCTGCAACATGTAGCTAAACTAAGGGTCAGTCCATACAGAGCCACTACAATAAACTGTCAGATGAAATTGTGATCATTAAACAAAAATTAATTAGTTTTTACTATGTTTGTTTGCCTTTATGGTGAGACCCTAAACTTTTGGCCCTTGAAACCTGTTAGAAACTAATGAAACACAGGCCCATAACATCTTGGTGTTTATTAAGTGGAGACTAAATTTTTCTATTCCTCATATGCTGTCAAATGAATCAACATTTTGAACAGCAAACCATAAATTAATAAAAAGATGTGAAATTGATGTAAGAAAACCAATCATGTATAAATTTAGACAATTCATACCTTGTCATAAAATTTAAATGCTTCCTTTAGATCTCCAAAGTTGTGGTAGTTAGCTTTTTTTAGGTGTTGTCTAATAGCTGCCAAGACTCCTCTCTCTCTTTCTTTTCCTCGCAGATATTGTCCAGGTAGTCGCATGTGAATAAGATCGCCAGCACCATACTCATCGGGTTTCACCATGACTCCAAATGTGTGGTCTGCAGGAACATTTAGTGTGTCTTTGATGGGGTCATGGGCTTTGCCAAGCTGAGGTTGCGTTCTTTCGCGGAAATCGTCAACCCTTTTGGAAACTACTTTTGTCGCCTTTTCTCTGTTGGAAAACATTAATTTTGCTTTAGACAGTTACAGCCTTTCCTTTAGTGGAACCAGCTGCAGGTTAAGTGTTTTGAAAACCACGTACACTGTGTTGATTGTACCAGCTAGTTGAAGTCTGTAGACTTGAATGAATGAAATAATATATTTTATTTTAAGTTCCAAACATTCAAGTTTTATTTAGTAACCATAAGATAAAATATTATAGTTTTTTGCTTCTATATTAAAACTATATTCAAAACTTACTGTTGGGTATCATGAAGCCACTTAAGAGTTTTCTTCACATGTATTCCATCATTGTTGTGTGGTGTTTCTACCCCAAAGCAACTGTCTTTCTTGATTCTGCTCCAGTCGTAAAGCCGGTCATATGTCTCACCTGAGGAGATTCATATAGTCTCTTATTTTTTACTAAATGGTGTTTTTTCATCAGCTGGTAGCAAAATAGATAGATGTCTATGTAGAATCTACTTCAAGAGATATTGTGAAACTACAATTAATGGGGGTTTGGTATGTCTAGTACTTTGGTTCTATGTACAGCTATAAGGTTTATACAACAGCCAGGCTTTGTTACCTCATCAATCAATTGCAAGGGGGGACAGCATTTATACTACTTATCTTTTAATAGGGGTTTAATTTGCTACTTAATAGGGGTTTGGTACTGCATAGGGGGTTAGGCACTGCATATAGGATAAAAGGCTGGTGCTACATAGTGGGTTTTGTACTACATCGCGGGTTTGGAACTGCCAATGTAGCTGGGTCAGTTAGCTAGGCCAAAGAAAAGTGAAAACATTTTAAATTTGTAGTGATTTGTGACAAGTTTCACTTACTAAATCAGTTTTCCAATACCTTTTTTTCTGTACAGAGCTTGCAGATTTTAAAAAAGCTGGTTGGGGCCAAGGCAAAATTTATTTGGTGTACTGCATGTTACAGGCAAAAAACTTCGGCTAAACTATTCTTACCAACATCATATCTGTGGTGGCTGTTTTTGTAAAGATTTTTCCCCTCATCGAATTCCTTATCAACTTGTGCTTTTGTCTTTGGAGGGTTAACCATTTCACCAGCTGTTCCATCTATTCAATAGACAAATTGATGTCAAAATCCTTGCTATAAGATTATACTAGAATTGACACCTGTAAACAAACTCAAGTCTTTTGCAAGCCTGATGTAAAATTGATTGTAAATTTTTGGTGTACCTTTAATTGTTTTGACACCATAGAAGACATCGTAAGGTCCAACTCCTCTTGGTAGACCAGGGCTTTGGTCGTGGCATGAACCTAGGGGTGCAGTTTTCTTGCTTGCATAAAGACTTTCTTTCTTATCCAGTAATCGCTGTGCAAAGTTACTTTTGGGAGATGGATTGACAAGGTCACCAGCCTGAAATTTATCAACATGGTTTTTTCTCAGTTATTTAATTGTTACAGCAAGTGTTTTTTATTTACAATAATTCATTTCAATTTATCTTATAGAAATTAGTTGTACTTTTGCTTTGAGAGGTGCTTTAAACTTATTGAAGTAGCTATAGTTCTACTTAGAAAAGTAAGTTAGAAACTGAACTTTAAAAACAATCTAGATTCTATTTTCATTATAAAGAAGTTAAAGTATTATTGCAGTTCTAGTGATAAACTGGCAAGAATAGAAAAATTATATTTAAATTAAATACATAATTTTCTGTATGCCATATGGTTGCATGTAATTCGATTTTTAGAAAAACATATGAAATTACTTAGCGAGGATTTGTATTTTTTGCAATTTTACATAGTTTTTTTTTCTTGTAAAAACAAACTATCAGAAACTGTTTTTGTTTCAAGTAATCTTAACTCAGCTGTTGTTAAAGGGTGTTACGTGAGTTAATGCGGGAAATATCATAGTGGAGTAATAAAACAGTTTTTTCTTACCAAAAGAGATGGTTTTGTGCTGACTCCGTGTGTTATTGTTGCAGCAATATTCGGATCGTCTGCCCGACCATAAAATATCCTCTCCGTTCCAACAAAAGGCTGTGTAAAACCTTGAAACTTTTTAACAACGATTGGCGTGACCCCCTAAAATATAATTTCATGCAGTCAATCGTTTGTTTTCCGAAAAGCAGCTGATGAAATTTAGAATATTATTTTTTCTTCGTTACCGAGGTGTTAGGCCGAGTTCTTCTCGCTTAACTTTTTTCCCCGTTGTCATAGATCGTTCTGTGCGTTGTGTTTTGTCTGCCAGTGATCAAAGATGAACCCGTACCGTGCGCATTGAAGCGAGTAGTGTTGAACAGGTATTGTGATAAACTCTTACCCTTTGTTTAATTTCTAAGCAGTCTCTCGCTGTATCTCCGCTGGTAATTAGTTTACCCGCCTAAAGAAAGGGAAAAAATGTTAAACTACATGTATACTAAACATTTCAAATAGCAAAATGTTGGCATGGGAGTTGTTAAAACTCGTTTATGGCGAGACATTTGGATCGATTTCCCCGACTCGTCATGCAGTGGCAAGAGACGGGACGCGTTAGAAAATTCATTCATGTTCGAACTTAAAATTATAAGTGTTTAGACAATTTTTTTTAACTTTAAAGTAAACAGTTAGTCCTCATTCTAACTGAAAATACACCAAATCTAACTGATATTTGCTACCTCTTGATCAGCAAAGAACCAAAGATTTCTAGACTAGTACTCTTGACACAGTGGGACTTGGCGATCGATTGTAAAGTGAAGATAAATAGTGATAAAGAACTTAACTTTCGTTATGTAGCAGATATTATAAAAAGCCGTCAACTGTGGCTTCGTTAGATAGCATTTACTTACAGCAACAATGTCGGCATTTCTGTCGATAAACCTCCCAGCGTTGCTTAGCATGTTGATAGAGCAATGTGTGAAGATTCCGGAAATCGAAACAAGAGTGCAAAATTCCTAAGCTTACCACTTGCTTTTGAAAGAAAGTAGTTAGTAGGTGAGTTAGCTCAGTTTCTTTAAAATAAATGGAAATTTTCTCCTGTAAAATAGAAAAATCTTCAAGATTTGTGCTCTCCTATGAAGCGGTCAGCCCTCGATTTTGATCTGGGACAACACGCGTTGTTGTGATGATTTTATACAAATCGTGGCCGTTACCTAGCAACATTCCAAACGTAGACAAACCGCGAGCCCCGCGCGCGATGAAGTTCTGTGGCCCGTGACATAGGAAGGTGTTGCATATTTTATAATTGAAATTGTTACCTCTACAATTCTTATAAATTTGCTCGTCAGAATTCGAATGCCTTTAACAAACTTTCTTTTCTCCTCTGCTGTTTTGGAATTCATGTATTAACGAGACTCGAGAGACAAAATCGAGTGTTTTTGTTTCTCGAGTCTCGTCCAAAAAAAGAAGAAAAAAACGTTATTGAACCCTTGCTTTAGATAATAATAATATATAATAAACTTTCAGCGAACAGGTGTTAGGAATTATGATAAATGATAATTATAATTATATAAAGCTTCCCGTGTAAATACGTGGTCGTTGGTGGAATTATATATTGCCATTATTGGAGGGAGGGGGTAGCGGGCATCACCTCTCAGTACCTCTCTAAGCTCTATATTAAATAGAGAACTAATTAGCACTAACAGATGTGGGTAGTTCAGCAATGGGCCTTATATATTGGGTCTAATTGAGATCATATGAGCTCAAGTGTAAAAGCAACACATGTTGGATTGACTGGGAAGCCCCTTTTACAAATCTTTTGCTCTTTAGTCTTGCTTAATATCTGGGCTACCTATGAGGCAGCTGACCGATGGACGAGTGAGAAGACTGGGAGCATGTTGCCGAAATCATGGCTTCCGTACCATTGTATCGACTTAGAAATGGTCTGCAAATTCGTCGTATTCTCAACGGGATGTGGCAAGTTTCTGGGGCCCATGGCCCAATTGATAGAAATAAAGCTGCTCAGGAAATGCTTACGTACTATGACGCGGGTCTGTCAAGTTTTGACATGGCAGACATCTACGGTCCTGCCGAGGTCATCTTTGGTGACTTCCTGCATCGTTTGCAGAAAGAAAGAGGTGAAAGTTCTACAAGAAATGTTCAAGGTAAGCGTAGCTACAGGGCCTCATAAGGCTGGTGGGGTTGCATTGTCGGGACATGTTTACTGAACTTTACTGTGTGGCCATTGCCCGCGCCATGTTCAATTTGTGTCCAAAAAACAGACACGGCACGTCTTGTTAGATTTTTACAGTTGAGATAGAAACTAACTACCCTGTCGGCGTAATCCATGGAGTTAAAAGGGGCCATAGCCAAATTCATTGCCACACGTCGTGCTCGAAATAACCTCAAAATTGTCAGCGATCCATAAACCTACACAGGTTTTTCAGTAGAAGTTTTCAAGAGGCGTCCAAGGGACCCCTTCATTTTTGAGTTAGGGGTCCCAAACAAATTTTAAGGGGTCCCACGAAATCAAAGGAAAAGATGTCCCAGTACCAGTTAAGCCAGTATCAAGTTTCATCTTAACTGCAGATTTTTATTTTTACAATTTACAACTAAATTAACACATAATTGAAAAAGAACTGTAGATTCAACCAATCAACACAATGTAAAAAGTGCATCCTCTCACCAGTTGAACTGATATTTATCTTTCTTTTGCATAAAAGAAAAAATGACCTGCTCTGCTCAACAATCTTTCTGTTATCAAAAGGTTATTTTACACTGTAATGTCCTGTCAATCCCCGCGATCTTCTGCATCCCAGCGACACGATGCATTTCATTTTTTGCATTCCAAATTATTTTTTTGTGGAAAAGATGTAATATCTTGCGTTAATGAAAACCCTGCCTACAGAATACTTGAATTCTTTTTAGAACAAACTCACGCAGAAGTAAGTTGTAGAAAATATATAATTTTGTTGAAACATACATGAATAACTTCACTTCTGACTTTTGCATTGCATAGAGTCATCCTTATAAACTCAAAGGAAATATACCTTATAAGTAACTAGACGGGAGTGTGAAAAAATGCACTTAACCACTTTTACACCGGGGGGGAGGGGATTTAGCTTTTGAGTAACAAATTCACAAGAGTGTATATTGATACCCAAGAGTATATATCCACATACCATTTTATACATATAAAATGTAAAATATATAAATATTTTGTTATTAAATGTCTAGTTGGTCTATGAAGTTATCATTGACAGATTAAGGCACCATGACGATATCTGTAAGCACCCACCTTCCTTTTCAGATGATAGTTTTGCACAGGGAAGTTTTGAAGTGAAACTTATTGCTGCACAAAAATCTCAAACTTTTCTGAGAATTTGTAGAAAAGTCCTAACAAACACTATTTATCTGAATTCTAAATCGTCATTTATCCCATAAAAAATTGTGGAAAACCAACATAAAATAATAAAAGCTTTAAAGATAGCAAAACAAGTCTGAATGCAATTGACTGCCATTGTCACTCAACCTAAGAAGTGAGGGTCTAAGTAGTTGAACTACCTCAGTACAGAAAGCTGTGGGCTCGAGAGTTTTCATAAAATGTTGCAATTTAATGGAGGTAGTTTTTTCCTGTCAAATGTTGCAAAAATCAACATGATCAAGATGAAAAAGATTTGAATCTTTCTGCAGCAAGGATAAAACAGTGTGACCTTTACTGTCCTTCAAACTGATTGTGATTCAGGAAGTAGATGATTCAGAATTTAATTCAAATTAAAATCCTGAGTATAACTGTATTTGACTGTGTTAGAACCTACAGTAACCCTCTGCTGCAAGAAGCTTCGTGGAAAAGTTTTGGGGTGCATGGGTGCTTACAAAACAATAGCTTTCCAAAATATAGCTCACTGATAATGATACATAACAATGGCTTAGTCTCCGAAACCGAAACACAAATGAAAAATGCATGATCACTTGCTCTTCCTGCACCCATGCACCCCCAAACTTTTTCACAAAGCTTCTTGCAGCAGAGGGTTACTGGAGGTGCTAACATGGTCAAATACAGTATTCAGGGTTTTAATCTTAAAATAATTTAGACGGTAATGTGCCTGCTGTGATTCATAACTAATTTTTTACTCAAAGAGTCACAGGACAACAGGCAGTAGGACTGAGGACCCTTTTAAGGTCTGACACCAGGGACACAAAGGTCTAACTGTTCGCAGATGTTAGAGCAAAGGCAGCATTTTCTCCTCAGTTAATTTAAGACCCTGAGTGGTCCAGCAATGGGAATTAAACTTGGGCCTCAGGCAAGACAGACTAGCGCCTTACCAACTGGGCATGTTTGCTTTAGCCTGTGCAGCAAACATGGCTGGAATTTTCAGTTGATAAAAGAAAAAAACCCAGTAATTCTGCTCATGATTCTCTCAAACAAACTTAGTTTTGCATTAGCTTGAGCTGTGCTTTGTTTTTAAAATATTGGCTTTGTTTTATCAAACACAAATTCTAAAGTTATAATTATTGCTCTGTTTTTATTTTCTTAAAAAGCTCTAACCAAATGGGTCCCCAATCCTGCATCCACGGAGATATCCCGGAAAAGTGTTGAAAGATATATTAGTGCCTCCATGAGGCGAATGGGTGTTGAAGTGTTGGACATGGTACAGTTTCATTGGTGGGACTACTCAGACGAAAGGTACCTTGATGCACTTAGTTATCTTGCCGAGTTACAAGAAGAAGGGAAAATCATTGAGCTGTCATTGACAAACTTCAACACAGAACAATTGGAGAAAATTATTGGTAAAGGAATAAGAATTTCAAGCAACCAGGTTCAGTTTTCACTCATTGATCGACGGCCTCTGGTTAAAATGGTTCCCTTCTGTGAAGCTAATGGGATCGCATTATTAGCTTATGGTGTACTTGGCGGGGGATTTCTTACAGAGAGGTACATTGGTTCCGGCGAGCCAACAGGGCGCCGTGATCTTTGTACGGCATCTCTTTCAAAATATAAACAAATGATTGATGCATGGGGTGGATGGAATTTGGTTCAGGAGTTGCTAGGAGTTTTGTCAGGTATTGCTAAGGAGTATGGTGTCTCTGTTGCAAATGTTGCTAAGCGGTACATTCTTGAGCAATCTACTGTAGCTGGTGTCATCATCGGCTGTCGATTTGGAGTCCCTGGCACTGAGCACATCAAAGATAACTTGAAAGTATTTGATTTTACTCTAAAGAAGCTTGACATTGAGAAACTTGATGCTGTGTTTAAGAAAGGAAATGATTTGTATTTGAGCACAGGGGACTGTGGCGATGAGTATAGAAAATAAGTAGAAATGACTATGTAGAAATTGACACTTTTAAAATAGATTTTGAGTTGAGAATGTTAATAGTGATAAAATCAAAAAAATTGCCATAAGGCTGCCCCAAGTAACGTTTTATTTGGTATTTGTTTTGCAAGTCCCTTTTAAAGTAGTATACACCTATTTTGAAAAAGATTGATTTTTCTACATAACCAATAGTCAGTAGGTGATACCCAGTCGCAAAAGGATTTGAGTGCATGAAGAATTCACAACAAAATGCGATATTCTCTTTGAGTTGAAAACGGTTGAAGGTCATTTACATATAGCCATGACATCAATTTTAATAGCTAATAATACACACAACGAAACATCTGATTGGTTGAGAGCAATGCTGTTTTTCGTAAACACAGTGCAAAAAGAGTTAATTCAGTGCAATTTACTCTAACATTATGACTATGCCTAAGATTACAACTTCGAGTGCAAACTATGATCTGGAGTATGACTACAACTACAATTATTACGACTTTGACTACGACGATTTGGAATACGACTATATAACTACTATGACGATTATGATTACCAAGACTGCTACGAATTATTACAACTACTACAATTACGTCTATTATGATAACGACTATGACTATTCTGACTGTGACGATTACGACTACCATGAATACGATCACAAATACGATTACTAGTAGAAATTCTACTACATTTGCGATGACAACTATGTTGATTATGACTTCAACCTTGACTACAATTACTCTTGTTAATACTTCAATGCTGCTATAAAAAAATAACATCAAAATTCATGTTGGAATGTTTTTAAGCAGAATGAGCTAAATACACAAATGGAACATCATTTCTGTGGCATGCTCGGGATGTACTGGCTTACAGTTTAGTTAAGTTGTATATTTCAAAGTCTGAAGTTTATTCAGTTGTTACCCAAGCAATGATATTGACATGGTTGACAGCTTGCGTATTTGAAATCATGCATACCTATTCCAGTTGCATCAAATTATTTGGTTATTTATAATTTTGTTCCTACCAGCAAACCGAGTCTTGTGATAGCATTTGTGGTTATGTTGTTTTGCGATTACAGATCAGGAGATTTAGGCTCCATAGCGGAAGAGTTGAGATGACTTCACTTTCTGCTCTTAAGCATGTCCCACAAACTGGAGGTGTTAACGTATCAGAGTATCTGAAATAGTGTGAATACTCCCATAGCCTTTTGCCGCCTGAGTTTTACCTATTACTGTACCTCTTGACTATGTCGAATATACAACCTTTTTTGAAATGGTGTATACAGTTGACTTTGATCCTGGTTGCAGCCAGAAGCTGAATCATAGAAGTTTTACAGAGTTGTTAGCGAAACAAGGACAGAGCACTTTGTAGGAACCATGTGCTGCAGACACTATTGGCTGCCTTGCTATGTATATATTCGGGAGATAAGTTTTCCCAGCTAGCAAGTATGGACAGACCATGGTATCAGGTCATCATCCTGCTTTCAGATACTAGTGGTACAATCAAAGCCCACAAGACGGACACCCAACTAAAATAGACACCTAAATAAAGGGGGCACTTAAACTTGGTCCCTGCCGCGTGTTTTCTCAGTCATTTACTCTTTAAGATGGGCACCTCC
>JANVCF010050006.1:0-13324 GCA_025388745.1 Hydrozoanthus gracilis
CTGATTATGGTAAAGGTCGCGGTAATGGCAGTGGTACTGATTATGGTAAAGGTCGCGGTAATGGCAGTGGTACTGATTATGGTAAAGGTCACGGTAATGGCAGTGGTACTGATTATGGTAAAGGTCACGGTAATGGCAGTGGTACTCGGAACTGAGCAACAAGATCGATAAAGGCGGTAGCCGGGTGATGCTGAGGTCGATAGTGATTGTGATATATGCAATAATGATTAACACTAAAATTAAACAACAACCCAACAAAATTGATGCATGAGAGCACTCGGTCTTCCGTTTTCGCTAATCTAAGGCAATCGGCCTCACTATCGATCGATTTTGATTGGCTGTACATGTTTATACTTTGATTCAAGCTTAAGAGAAATTATTTTTAAATTGAGTCATACGTACCGTCACTCGCCATCTTTTCCTTGATCCAGTTGACATAGCTGCTGACTCGCGTAAAGATTGTGAAGAGTTTAGTGTTGCATCCGGGATGTCCCCAGCTCACTGCCCCCCTCAGTACCCAACGGCCCTCCTCCTCACACACAAACGGTCCGCCACTGTCTCCTTGGCAACCACCCTGAAGGGTGAATAAGCAAATAGGTTACTTATAGATTTTGGTAAGTTAAATGGTTTCTTGAGTGACCAAGGTAGCGCTTAAGGGTATGTTCAAACCCAAAATAAGACAAGCACAACAAAAGCACAAAAGTATTATCATGTTCACTCAAACTCTGGCTTTATTATTCCTTTGCTTTCTTTATGCCTGTTGTGTCTAGCTCAGTCTCGGGGTCTTAAAACTTCCTCGCCTTTCCCTCTCTTGGAATGAGCTTAAAGTTGAAGTTTGGATTAAGATTAAGACTATAAAAGTTTAAGGGACCAGAGGGGACGGTGAAACGTCCAAAAACTAGGTTTTATTCTTGTCTGCTTGTTTCACAAAACCTGGAGATTCATTAAGGGGCCTTGCACTCTGCACAGTAAGCAGCTCAAAGTGCAATTCGAATGTAAATACTAAAGGAAAAATAGTTTTTTACTCATTCCTATCGCCGATGGCTGCGCTGGCTGCGCCGTAAAGTTGCGACCGATCTCGTCAAATTTGAGACTGAAAATATCCCAAATGTTAAAATTTGATGTTCAAAACGCTTATCGTGAGCATCTTTTCTGAAGCGTTAGAACAGACCGGTACCTCAATCAAACGCTTATCGAGTGAAGGGCCAATGTAAGGGAATTCAATCAATAAGCAGCATAAAAACCAAACTAGTAGCATGTTGGTCAGTTACACCAAGGGGATGACCCCCCCTGGACATGCCACTATATTCCTTCGAGGTTTAGTTCCCAGCAGAAGCCGGTACTCATTTATACAGGTGTGTTTCTCAAGGACACAACACAGTGGTCTGACCGGGACCCTAGGATTACTAACGAGTCGAAAAGGCCACTGCAGCGCCTACTTTTCCTCGCTACAAACGTTTAGATAACGCAGTGCCCCTTTTTGGAGAAGGGCAGCAAAAAATTCCTAGCGGACAGCAGCGACGACAAGAAAACACAAATAATAAAAGCCAGAAGCGAGCGAACATACATAAAAGGCATCCTTCACAACCGTTCTCTTACCCAGCTAAGTGAAATAAAAAACGCTTACCTTGCCTTGTCCACCAGCACAGATCATTGCGGTGGAGTCAACTGGAGCCAACCAGCTCATATATCTGGCGCACGTTACATCGTCAACCACAGGCAGCTCAGCCTGCTGCAGTGTGTTTGCATCGCTCGGTCTGCCACCAACAGTGCGTCCCCAGCCTTGGACAGACATGGAGAGCGTAATAAGAATGAAACTACTAATGAGAAGGCGTTGGGAGGGGTGGGAGAGGAGTGAAAATCGTTAAATCAAAAATGCATGTACACCATATTAGTCATCTTTAACTCACATCAACTAAGAGAAGCAAGAAAACGACCAAGGAAAATAGTTCCAGACCGTGACTGGCCTTACCACAGCTCGCCTTCCATCATCGTCCAAATGCTCTATTTCTTAAGAGCGAGACCCCCCCCCCCCCTTCCCCTCCTATCCCCCAGAGGGATAGGAAAAGACTCTAAGGGATATCACTTGGGGTTAATTTTATACCCTAAGGGATAGGACGAGCACCCCCGTCAACGTTTATGGGGAGTCCCCTCCTCCCCCAGGACTGGAGGCTTAGATAGTCTGCGACCCAGGCTACTTCAATACTAGAAATCTACAGTTCTTACAGCACAAAGATTCGAGCGAGGCCTTGCCGCTGAAAATGGGATATAATCCAAGTTTTGCTGATCTACAGCATCAACATATAAAGCACCATAAACCCGCACAAAGGAAAGAGTAGGATTCGAACTTACGCCTTACAAAACAGATATCGTTATACAATTATTCGTTTTTTCTATTCGACCCTCTGGTAAGCTAGAACTGGTTTTTGAATGATCTAAGCTTAGTATACGTACTTAACGGTTTAAGTGAATTTGTTTGTTCTGTTTATTGTAAACTTCTATTGTGTTTGACAAGTGGAGAATACATCCTGATCGTATGTTGGCCTGTGTTGTTGTGGGGTTTCTGTAAACGCTAGCGAAAGTGATGTCACATTTTGGTGTGCAAAGGAGCATGAGAACATAGTCTACCTCGTGAATTGGAAGCGAGTTCTGTAAGTCACAACACCCACCAACACATTACCCCAATTTTAATTAAGCCGACAAGCATACCTAACGTAAGTACTCCTTTAATATCCGATTACTCTACTCTCGGCACTAACCTGCGATGTAACACATAGTTCCAACTGCAGCTCTACTTCCCTGTTTCGGTAGGCAAACAGTGTTCACTTGCGGCATGGTCATCACAGGGAGGGACAACTTAATCAAGGCAATGTCGTTAGCGTTACTGTTCGAGTTGAGACCTTTGTACGCCTTGTGTATGATAATCCTTTCCACACGATGAGACCGCTGAAAGGGTGTTGTGCCTGTTCGATAATGGCTTCCTAAGGTAAAAAGAAAATTTCGAATCAAAATAAACTTTCTTACAAGGTTGATCCTGAACAAAAAACCCCGAAAATATCAATTTAAGAACCAGTTTATTTAAACACACTTTACAGGAAATTTACAAATAATGATTTTCTCAAGTTAAATTGATTTAAATTTAGACGTGGTTTTAGTGAGGTAGTGTCTAAAGCAGGTGCCTAGTCAGGGGAATCCTGGGGTACCCTATGACCCCTCTACCCCTCCTCCCCCCCCCCCTTCCTTTTTGTGAGCTTTTTTTTAAACCAAACACTTATAAGCTACGACAGATGGTGAAAACGCCATGACAATCAGATGAGCACCCTCTGACACAGTGTGACCCCTCCCCCCTTTTTTTGGAAAAATATCCTGACTACACCTCATGTAAAGGCTTAGTTAACCAGAAAGTTATCGAGTAAACCTTTATTAGCTTCCTACTAGATTGCTGTTGGTGAAAATTCTTATCTTTTTCATAGCTCTGATTTGCCTCTCAAGTTGTTTATGCTAGTTAAAACAATGGTACATTGTATTTTGACCAAGTAGACGCGAAGCAGTGTTACTTTGTCGAATCAGCTGACTGATCAGTTTTGTTTTGTTTTCTCCCCGAATGTAACTCGTAACCTCAGCATAATGTATGGATAAATCTCTTTACTAAAAGTAGTTAATCCCTAAATAATAAAGACTTAAACATAGGATTAAGCTCAACTATCAGCAGTTAAACAGTAAAGAGGACCATCTTGAGGCGGTAAGACGGTTGAGTTAAGTTCAAAGAAACTTAAACAATTACAAGTAATGGTCTGTAGCTTATCAAGAAAGAGACTGTTTAGTACATACACAACTACGCTAGAACGCAACTGTTTTTCCGCTCCTTTTCCGTTCCTTTCTTGCGTTCCTCTTGCTCATTGCCTGTGTTCCTCTACCCCTCCCACCCCTCCCTCTCTCCCCTTCTACTTCCTATTGCTCTCCCCGCCTGTTTGTCCCTCCTCCTTCCTTACTTCAATTTCCCTCCTCTGGTATTGGCTTCTGAAATACAAGACACACTCACCCACGACCACAGTGTATCTCTCAGGGTATGGGAATTTCCAGACACAGTGGGCAGCGGTTACCACCCATTGGGGGTCAATCAAGGATCCCCCGCAGCTGTGAGCTCCGTTGACGCGCAGGGAGATCAGCCAAGGCCAGGAGTTGGGGGCAGCATCGTTGCCGTTGACTACCCGAGCCGAGAAGGGCCTAACGCCACAACCTGCTCAAATTAAAGCATAGAAAAAAAGGGGGAAATAAGGCAAAATGGTTTATTTTCGGTTTTATCACTTCGTTGCTTCATTGAAGCAGAAAACAGTGTATCAGCGAATGAATTAAACAAGATCTGTCTTGTAGGACAAACTTTGAGATCGTGACTCGAATGTGGTCGCAGTTACAATTACAGTTACTGAACAAACACGTTGTTAAACCGACATTTTCGTGTGATTTAAGATAGCAGTCTACAGTGGCAGCAGTTCCCCAGTTTAAAGAAAATAGTGTGATGGCGCTTTTCGGTTTGTTTGAAAAAAGAGCTTTTAAGTTTGAAGTGAAAACTTTATTTTCAAACAAAGCATCACAGCAAAGTTTACGGGCTAAGAAGCGTTTGCATCAAACACTCCGCCCCGCAGTGATAAAATGTTACTGTGCACACTTATGGCGCTGTTGTAGTGGAAAAATAAAAGGAGCAAACTCAAAAAATCGTTTAGGATGAAAAGCCTAAGCCAAAACGTTCTAGTCCTTTATTCCAGAAAACCTGATGTCTTTCATTGCGTTCTTGTATGGCTCTTAGTTGTAGCCGAAGCAGAAAGACGTAAACCTATATCAAACCCCTGTAACTTTTGTCACCGGTTACTGTCGATGTGGTGGGCTCTGTCAGTGACTGAACTAGTATCCGTGAAGGGGCTGGAGGGGGATGGCTCGTAACTCGCATATCTGCTGTTGCTGTGTAGCTTTCCTTGCTGAAATTAAAATTTCGTTTTGGATTGGGACGACGAAGAACGGGAAAACATAAATCTCTTTATCAACAAAGACGCGTACGTTCTTACTGAACAAGACTTTTAAATATGAAAGCTGGAGATAAAAGTTGCTGTGGTCTTGAAGGGCATTTCGGATGAGTATAATTTATACCGTATAAAATAAGCAACTATGGTTTCCATCTAAAGTAGCGTTTGTTTTCTTCAAAGCCCCTCGCTAGACCAGCGGCTCGACGTCCCTGTCCACATTCGTTGAGTGGTGAAAGAAGGCCTAACGAATGCTTCACCGAGGGCTCAGCTATGCATCAAAATCGAACATGTGATGCACAGAACCATACCAAACCAGTTTTCAGGTAAGGTATGTAAGTAAAAAGAACTGTCAAGTTTACTCTACACACAGCTTTTAAAAAACTCACAGCCACAATACTGTCGAGGGAACTGAGTTTGCTTTTCTGAGAGCGGATTAGATTCATAATTGGTAAATAGCCTGGAAATTGTTAACAACGTGAATTTGGATGGTATGACATAAAGTAATTCTATTTAGAATCAGCTGAATAATTCCGAAGTTGAATACGAGCTTAAGGAAAAAGAATAGAACCACAGATAGAAGCCGATATCGATAAAACAACTGAACAAGAATAATTATACTGAATGGACACATAACAAACATTTATGCCCTACGTACCATGTGACAGCGAAAAGATCGAGACGATTGACAGAAGGACAACGTGTAGATACATCTTGGTACCAAATAAAAAGCAATTCAAATGAAAAAAGTTGTTCTTTTATAAGGCAATTGACTGAATGAAAAAACACACCTGAACCACGCTTATGCAATTTAAAACAAAATTTAGACACTCCGGAAGGCAACTGAATAAAGTTTATCAAAGACTTGTAACCTCGAGTACAAAGAAAAATATACAACTGCTCTTGCTTTTTTAGCGAAGGTATTAATGCAATCACACCTAGAATAAAACAAAGTTACGTGTTGGTTTGTTTCTTTTGTTCTTTAATTCACCTAAACTGCTATGCTAAAGACAACTGGTTAAACTTTATTTCAATTAATTGTTTCTGCTAAAATTGTACAATATTACGCGCAACTAGAATGAACTTGCTTGTCTTAATCTTTAACAAATCTTCATCCCAAAACAACTAGTTTGTGTTTTTCTCCACAAAAAGACCCAAACTAAGCGTATTTACAGTGTTGAGCCATTTCAGGCCTCGGCGACCTCTTTGTTTCTTTGTAAAGAAAACTTGTTTTACGTCCACAACTTATATTATTTAGAAAACAAGACTCACATTCACCAAGTTCAAAAATTTATTTCACTCTAGAATAGACCATGGTCTAACGTTAGCGTACACAGTCAGTCATGTTTCCATTCAACCATTATAACAACATTACAAAACTAGCTTAGAAGTAATATAAACAGCTGCAAGCCTTGTTTTTCTATATAGAATTAGTCCACCTTATCATTTTACAGGGTTGTTAGGATTCGCTTTCAACTTGTAAGAGCTTCATACAACGCGTCCACCGATGTTATCATTCCATACTTCTACAGCTTTCTAGCAATAAAAGAGAAAAATGCGAATGGTTTAAAATCACAAATAACTGGTTTTAACTTCACAAAAAATCTGTTTTTGCGATTTAACACCTCCCAAGAAAAGAACACTTTGTCAGAAGCCGTCATTAAATCGATTCCTACCAAAACTACGAGAGTAAATGTGGTAAAAATCTCTCCTAACCAGGTTCCATAGGGTGAATGTCATCAAGACGACTTGAAGAAGTTATCAATTTGATGGGAAAATTCTGCTTAACCCTGGCTATATACTTTGTTCTATTTACCCGGTAAAAGTTAAGAAAGAAGATTAGAATGATGTCAAGCCATCGTACCAGAACCGAAGGCGACATTTACCACATTGCCTTGCAACCTTGATCGAGTACGTTTAAAAGATAGACGAGGAAAGATAAAACTTTGCAAAATTCTGTACGGCATTCACGCAAAATTTGAAGTTTTTAGCTCCTCTCCGTACATTTTTATGAACGATTTCATATGTTAAAACGCTAAGAACTGCAAAATAAATTGTATATATACGGACCGCTATTTCATGTATTCGGAGATCTCGTAAGAAAAGTCCAAACCAAAGGAAGGTAGATAAAGCTACTCGTGGTGTTCTTCCGATTGTAACCTCAAACAAGTTTAGTTACAAAGATAAACTAATTTCAACCCATTTAAATCCGTCCAGCCCTCTATCTAATCCAAAATTCTAGTCATGAACTTCACGAAGAGATAAGTTTTTCGTCGTACTATTTTAAGAACCCAAAATTCTATCGACAGATTTTTGAAAGTGCACGAGAAAGAACTGTTACTGGTTTTACGTATATTTTTGTTTGCATGAGATTTTTTTGGTTTGGTCAGCTTCGAATTTTTAGGATAGGAAAAAGAAAGTGAAAATCTATGCTTACTCTTTTTACCGCGGAAATGCGTCCAAGTTTCCGCCTCGGGATGTTTTTATTGGAACACTTATTTATCCAGCATATATCAGCGATGGCAGCTACTTCATTCAGCCATGCAATGGCTAGGAAGAGGACCAAGAACCCAAAAATCAAGTGGCAGTTCTTACTCATTGCTGCTTGATGTAGCTCAGTGTAGATGAAAACTGCAGAGATAGAATGCTAGTTTGTATGATCATGATCACCTGTAGCTATCTAGACCTCTATTCAATTTAATATATACACTAACTAGACTATGAATTACATCGTCGGGAAGCTACTTTACTAGCGTTTTGGTGCGACGATTTCTGTCAATCTCGTTTTTGATTTTTATTGGGTATTTTTTGTTACGCTGGTTGCACGCTTTTTCATGAGAACCAGTAAAAATAGCCGAAGCTCAATCTTCTTAATTCTTATTCTGTTCTTATTTCTATAAGTTTTATAAACCGTAGGTATTGTAATACATGTGCCTAGAAAACGAATTTGATCAGTGCTTCGTTGGATCGCTGAGTCATTTCAGTTCCCCCCGAGACAATTTGCAGTGACTATACTGAAACTTGGAATCCCTTCGTTTTCATAGTTAAGGCCAAGGATCGAAGCTCAGCAAAATTAAAAAAAAGAAATAGCTTTTTAAGGCCGAGCTTAAGCTTGCGTTGTTTTCCATAGTCGTTCTTAAAGAAAAGCGTGTATGCCATGTGTCTGTTTTTGATATTTTCTCCATCTCCATCTACTTCAATTTGATTTGTCAGCATATTGAAGTGCAGTTGTGTTGTCGTTAAATTGCTGACTAACTGACAAGATGTTGGAACATGCCATCTAACACTGAAAAGGACTTTTGCCATTTGGATAAAACCAACAAAATAGACTTGTTTTTATGCTAAGGTTAGCCTTTCGTAATTCAGTGTAACTTACCCGGATACTAAACCCGTGAATGACTGAATCAACGAATCGGCAAATTAGCAAGATGTTGGCACATGCAATCTAACATTGCAAAGAAGCTGTTGGTATCTCTTTTTAGAAGTGAGTCAAAAGGAAATGTCAAACAAATTATTTCTTATATTCTTAGATCTTTAGACTTTCGCGTAGATAAGACATGATTAAAAGATAAAATATATAAAAAGTTTACGGTTTTCACGCGTTAAAATTTAAAATTTTAAAATACGTTGACGTTTCGACTTCACCTGTGGAAGGCTTGAACAGAAATATAACTGTATGGTAATTCAAATCCATACAAATTCTTATAAAGTTGTAAAAAAAACCCAATAAATTGGCAAAATATTGAAACATGGGATCCAAAACTCAAAAGAACCTTAGAAAAATCTAAACCAAATATTCAAACAACTTCTTTTATTGTTTAGTCTGATCTTTTCTATTTGTAGGTTTGCGGTACCAAATTGTAAAAAAAACCCAATAAATTGGCAAAAGTTGGAACATGTGATCCAAAACTCAAAAGACCCTATCGTTATCTCTTTTTAGAAAAATTTAAAAGCAAATATTTAAACAACTTCTTTTCATGTTTTGTCTGATCTTTTGTATTTGTAGGTTACCCGTATGAACTTGTAAAAAAACAATAAACTTGCAAAATATTGGAACATGCGCCGGACCCAAACCTCAAAAGAACCTATCGTTATCTCTTTTTAGAAAAAAATTAAACCAAATATCAAACCTCTTATTATATTGTTTAATCTGATCTTTTCTATTTGTAGGTTTGCGGTATCAACTTGTAAAAAAAAACAATAAATTGGCAAAAAGTTGGAACATGCGATCCAAAACTCAAAAGACCCTATCGTTATCTCTTTTTAGAAAAATTTAAAAGCAAATATTTAAACAACTTCTTTTCATGTTTTGTCTGATCTTTTGTATTTGTAGGTTACCCATATGAACTTGTAAAAAAACCCAATAAATTGGCAAAATATTGCAACATGCGATCCAAAACTCAAAAGAACCAATCGTTATCTCTTTTTGGAAATAATTAAACCAAATATCAAACCACTTCTTTTTATGTTTTGTCTGATCTTATCGCTATCTTTTATTGGAAGTAAGTTAAAACCAAATGCCAGTCCTCTTTTTTTATGTTTAGTCTGGCCAATTGCAATTGTAGTTTACCCGTACAAACTTGTAAAAAAAACATAACTTGGCAAATTGGCAACATGCAGTTTAACAGTGTAAAGGACTAATAGTTCGTACTCACAATTCTTGAATTACAAGTCGAACACGCTAACTGTATCTGCTCCGCAACTTGGCCGTCGAAACAAGTGAAAACGAAAAGTAGATCACCCTGTTTTTTACAGTTTTGCCCACAAGACTGAAAGGCGCGCGTGCAATATTCATTCTTTACTTCCTGAAAAGCAGAGCCAGCCAATTGGATTCTTCGAATTCAAGCTGGTAACAACCGGCATAATAATGCGGAAGTAACTTCTGCTAAAAGTCATTTAAAAAATGGGAAACTTTTAAAACGACTACGCATTCGCAATAATCTGTTTTAGAAACTCATTGATCTTTTTAAGTTTGAAATTCTTACGTACGCTGATTGAGGAGCCTCAAAATAGGCCTTTAATCACAACTCCAATGCTTGATTGTCTTGTCTGTGTGGAATTTTAAAAAATAACATTTCTTATCAAGCTAACTGAGGCATCTTTTATAGATCGTAACAGTAACTATAATATCTATATACCAAAGTGCTTATTGTTTATGCTGATACCTTTACATATACAGGCTTTTGAAAAAAATGTCTCATCTCGTTGTTAACACCTAGAAGATCCGATAATGCATTTTCGCAACAATGCGCGGCGTGTTTATCCCACGTGCACCTTATGTTTTGAAGATTCAGGGTTTCGGGGAATTCTTTTGTTGTTTTAAAGGTGTTTTTGTAAAGATTTCCGGTGTTTACTTTCCTTTTTTTGTTAAGGCCAGGTCAGGACTTGGTGATATTTTTAGGACCCATTGCCCGTGTGATTGTGCATGACTGTCGTGAAAGTATATCATTATAGAAAAAGGTCAGATCCTTACAATTAGATCCTACATCAGATTTTAAGCAGTCTAGTTTGTGTTACTAAAAAGCTAAGTCAACCATAAAAACCCGTTTATGAGAGTTTAATCGAAAGAAGTCGCGGCATTATCAGCTATTAATACTGAAATGACAAGGTGAAAAATAACCTTTGTAGCGGTAGTTACAGTTAAATATCCTACGCTACTTACTGTAATTTCCCGATTTAAGGTCTAGTTTTTATATGCAAAAGTGTTAGTTGCAGCCGCTGCGCCGTAGGACCGTCGACAAAAGGTACAACGCAAAGTCAGCTAGAGTGGTTTCTGACGGTTTTGTGTCCAGGGGGCGAGATGTTTGATCGCTAAGGCGTATGGTTATCACTTCGTCTAGCAAACTATGAGTCTTGAAGTGGGGACAGTTTGTGTAATTATGAATTGCTTGCCATGAATCTTAAACGTAGGAGGTATTACAGTAAATATCAGCAAAAAAATAGCAAATGGATTAAGAACACTCACGCTGAAATTTGTTTAAAAAGATACCATAGACTCAAGAACACATTCAGCCTGAAAAACAGACTGATGTTCTTGTATAAAAAGCTGTATGGAATGAGTTACTGAGTTAAATACTGTTTATCAATATCTTTAAAAAGTTCAAGGAAATATAATATAGCACAGGTTGTTTCACTGCAGATATAGGAGTTTTCAGGGTATACTATTTTTCGACTTTGTTAATTAAAATCATGAAACCGAATATATGTTACCTTCTAACTTCTTTAATGTAATTCTTAAAAGCGATTTTAAGAACACCTTATGAGCATTTTTGGGTCGATTTTGCAGAATAACACTTGATGAATAAGAACAAGATCAGTCTGAGCCCCTAGAACGTGACATGTATTCTTATATGCGGTTGTTTACAGATTTTGATCGCTATGGCGTACGATTATCATTTCCTCCAGCCAACTATGGCCGATGGCTCTTAGAATTGAGACAGTTTGTGTAAATTATAAAACTTGCACACCAGTCTTAATAGTTTACTATTTCGCCAGAAGTTAATTACGCACCAAATGGTGTTTTTTGCCAATTTATCATCAGTATGAGAACTTGAAAATTTAAAATTTTTAGATCCCACATATTTTGCATCACGCATTATCGCTAAATCCTGAGCTAAATCTGAAATCGTCGTATCTTGGAAACAATTTTTGTTACTGAAATAAAGAAAGCTATCCTATTTTGTATTACACAACCCGGAAACATTGGCAAATTAAAAATTACTACTATCAATTTGAAGGGATCTAAGATTTCAAACTGTTTTCGAGTAAAAGTTTTGTCAAAGTTAAAGTTTTAAGTTTGTCAATCCATAATGCAATCAAAGTAAGCAACAGGCAGGCCAGTAAAAATATGAACATGCAACAGAACAATATCCTACTTGCCTTCAGTAAAGAAAATACAAGAAGATAAAGTTTTATAAAGTCAAAATCAAAGTTCGCCCTTCAGGTTTTTCGCTTTATTTTAGAAAGCTTTCGTGTTTTACTAATGTTTTTTAAAACAAGCGGAAACAGTCGAAATAAACGTTTTCTCATTATCATTGTGGGAAACTGTAACACGAATGCAATTCAGCCTAGACAATGATTTTCATAAAGTCCTTGTGTACGTATGTTCTCACAAAGAGGGTGTCTCACAGATTAAAAGTTCAGTTTTCTAACTTTAATTTACCATTTTTTGTCAATTTGTTTAAAAGTGTTCTATAATTTTAGTTTAAGAAATTAAACGTTACATCCTAATTTTACCAAATAACAGAAAAATGCTGATGCTTTTCTCATAGTCTTGTTTTTATCCATAATCTTAAAAAATCTTATACAAACATCGCCTGCTCAACCACGCAAATCGCTGTATTTGTTAATTTATTGATTAGAACAGTTCTCATTACAACAAAGCATGATTCTTGTTGAGCCAGACTGAATGGCTCTCTGCTAGTGCGGGTAACTTTCCATTTTAAGGTTTTTCATGTAATTAGGTCTTCATATATGCTTATATATAGTTGTCTCCAGCTTCTGCTTTGCAGTCTTCGTCTTCGATATTCGACTCACAGCTCAAGCAGCAATGGCTACAAGAAAAGTTTTGATGTTTAGCCTCTTGGCGATTTCCCTAGCCATAGTATGGCTGAATGAAGCCAATGCAATAGCTGATATATGCTGGCCCAATAATTGCAAAAATGAGGGACTCCCCAGAAGGAACCTTGGACCTATTGCCATTGAGAAAAGAGTAAGCTGTGGTTGTGATATACCCTTCTTTTTACGAACTTCCAACTTTCAAGATCAAATATTTCCTCAAATGTTCTTAAAAATGTTCATGTAACATGACTGTTGGTACTAGTGTTTATTTTCCGGAAATTCGTACGAACCAACCGGAATTCGAAGTACAAACTTAACGAACTAGCCGCAACAATCTTCGCCTTTCCTCGGCTTCAGTATTCCTTAAATTGTGCTTCAGTTTTAATTTGGGCATTTTTTAGCCTTACATTTTTATAAAAATGTTTTTGATATAAAAAAGCGAGTTTATTATTTGATTTATCTGCATGCAATGCCTTATTTTTTAGCTTTACAGAAGTATCACGGCTTTTCTGTGTTTAAAGCCTTTGTATGAAGTTATAGAAACTCAGGACCGGTGAAACGTTTCTTGGCCCACTTTGAAAGCTAGTGCTTTGACCAAAGCGGTTGCAATTTCTGATGATGAACTTAAAATAACCAGGCTTTTTTTGTTCTAAATGACAATAAGAAGGAAAAGTATCAAAATTTTTAATTTAGGGAGCTAACTTTTTGACTTTTCAGTCGTTAGCTACCCTGGTATATATGTATGT